>SNQJ01S0030332.1:74807-95577 GCA_010110895.2 Picea sitchensis | reverse complement strand
AAAAAATTACTTGCTCACCACCAGATTGCCACGTTCAGTGATTAAGAGATAATCTATTAAGCTGGCCACAATTTACTAAATTATTGTTACTGGGCGGATAGATATGGCCGTGTAGGTGTTGGATGCCAATTAAAAAGTTTTACGCGCAGTCATTTTTTTACCAGTGCAGATGTTTATGGCCGCGTGGATGTGAAGTGAAGCGTTTCAACCTCCAACCTCCCCTCCGCGCGCGTTTGATGTGTTGGCCACGATTTCTATGGAAAATATGAAACGATTGCGAGTGTGGCGCATCAACAAAGGAGAGAGGAGGTTCAGACTGACGGCCTTTCGGCGTTCTCAGCCGCAAATGAGCGGCTGTGCTAGTATTAGTCCAAGTAAAACAAAACGAAACAAAAGGTGATAACCCTCAATTTTCTATTAAAGAGTGGCTGCGTAAATCCATTCCCCTTCGTGATGTAGAAACAATTTGATTCACTAATTATCTTTTTGGAATGGTACATTATGGCCAAATTATTAATAATATTTGAATATGCATAGGCTTGTAGTTCTCTCATGTGAACATTACACATATGGTTCTTTCGCTTTAATACAAACCCAATTTATTTCTTAACAACAATAATACCCCAACTCACCAAAGGCTCACGATGCCATCATGCTCATGGGTTTCTGGTGTAGATGGAGACATGCCAACGTTGGATTCATAAAATTTATACCATCACCTACGAGGAAGAGTCCAGCTGAATAATGAATGACATGAAGAAGCTCCACACAGAAAAATGCACATTATATATTTTTATTTTGAATGAGACATATATGCGAGTTTATAAAAGCATCATTGATTTAGATTTATACACATACGCCATATAATAATGTGAGAGATAACAATTATTTTATTAGTAAGAAAATGTGATAGATTGTAAGGTTCACATCTGCAAGTTATTTTAGCGATCAATGCAAATAAGATAAAACAGAGCAAAACAAAGAAATAAATGCAAAAGAAGAGAAAAGGTTAAGGAACCTGAAATGAAAGTTCATTCCCTTTGACCTTCTCATTACTCTATCTATCCTTATTTGTTCCTATACTTTCATTTTCAAAGAGGAGTTTATTGTCCAAGAGAAGAAAATACATAGACAACTATAAATTACATTGTAATGAGAAATCCCTGAAATAAGCACTTAGTAAACATTTGAAGTTGGTTTTCCCTTTTGGTTTCCAAGATAGATATGTTGTCCATTGTATCTTGAACTANTTGAATATTTTTGTTCATTACATCCACATAATTGTTGGCCATTCAAACTTAAGATATGATGTTCTCAATTGTCTTTTCAAGATGAGATATGACAAATTTTTGATCGTATCTCTAATACCTACTCAAAAATTGATTTTCAATTTCCATTACTACTATGTGTGAATACCAAATATTAAAAGTATTCCACTATCTCTGTCTCAATGTTTAAATTAATGGCTCAGGGCTCATAGGAGTTTGTTGTTGGAATTGTTTTCCTAAAACTTCTAATTATGTTCCTAATCTCCATCGAGTACTGTTCATTGAGTCTATTGGGTTATGTTTGTTCCTCACTACTATTCACTTATCAATTATTGAGGCCACTGGGCATTTAGGCTATATGCAGCTACAAAAAGCATATACACAACATTTCAATGGATCTTGTGTTTGTATGCATCATTCTTGAGGTTGTATGTGACAATTGGGTGAGAACTTTTCCTAGAAATAGATGGTATTCTCTCTCATTCACTCGACATGAAGTGTATTATGGTAGTTCAATTGTTTAAATACATAATGATTACATTAAGTATCTCATTCCAACCAACTTTAGATATTCCCCATAGTGAAAGAGATTGTTTCTTTATAAAAATGTTCAGCACCTTATTTCATCTTATGCTCCCATTACATATTGTTGGATTGAAATTTAGAGGGTGTAAAGAAGGAAACTCATTGCCGCCATTGGAATGATTTATCTCCTAGTGCATTTGAAAAGTAATTTTTATTTTTAGCTAAAAGAATTCTTTGGGTGTTTTCAATCAATTGCATTTTTAACTGCGAAACAATGAGTTTGTTAATTGAGATGGTTAGCTACTTGTTGTTTGTAGGCTACATTGGAAACAAAGGCCTTGTGTCCATTCAAAGGAAAAAGGCCTCTACATAGAACAAGAAAAAAACCAAGCCATAGCACTAACCAACATACCATCCTCACACACCTACTAAAGGACAGTGAAAACTAGGTTTGCATAGGATATTCCACTCATACTTTCAATGAGAACTAGTATCCCCTTTGAAGAGGGAGCTCTCTAGATAAGACTAACAATAAGATTTACAGACAAATTTTGACTTATGTTCCATGTTGTTGAAGTGAGTAGGATATAATTCCCTTGTTTATAGATTATCATTATGATAATATTTCCCTTAGATGACATATATGGTTGTGTAATATTTTGTAATACCCCAATTTTGACCCCATAATGCATTGATTATATCATCTATAAATTGTATATGTTAGTATTATAACAATGGGATCCAAGCCATGTAATTTTAAATAAGTGACTACACTTGTAGATGTTGCAAATATTCTAGTATGGATTTCTTTTGTGAAGTTCAAGGATAAGGCATCACCAATGGTTTACTAGGCATGTATGAAGCAAATATACTTATATGGACCATTTCATAAGCTACAATAGTAAAATTAAGTTTGTTGGGAAAATACTGAGAGGGGGGGTGAATCAGTATTTTCAGCTATTAACAATTTTTCACTGTTTTTTCACTGAAAAATCTTAGTCTACTTTATAGAGACCAGTTATTGTATATTCTTATGAAAACAGTAGTGCATCCAGGGATTTCTTCATTCATCAGATGTCTTTTAAACAGTAATTCAACAAAATAAACTAACAGATGAATAGGACACACATGGTGCGAGATTTAAGGTGAAACTTGAATTGGGAGAAAACCACTGTTGTTGTTGTCTCAGTCTTCAATGATTATTACAATTAGAAACCATTCACAACCAGTAATACTAGTGAAGAGACTCATACTAGTACATAGGATTCTACTTGCAGAAGGCTACAACCTTCTCGTTTACCAGACTTTCCTGGAACGGAGCTTCAACCCAGAGATGGCACCAGTTTATACTGGTAGAATGTTATTGCTGAAGGGTTTAACCCTCATACTCCTTGTTGACCACGTTTCATTAATTCTCACACTTTGGACAAGGCTGATTTCATCTGAATGGTTATACATTATCTCAAGAGTAAACCGCAGTCCTGGACTGTCAGTAGGTTACTAAAGGACACATAAAGCAACTCAATAAACACGGAGATAATGCTTACGATCGTGTTTTGTTGAACCCAGTGAGGTCTCTGTCAATGCGGGTATACATTTAAGCGCCACCAGGAGGTTCCTCTTTCTTCAAATCTTCCATGCTGCTTGCACAAATGACCTCACCCGCCAGTGGCTATCCTTATTGTCGGAAAATGGCCTCTGTGTCCTGCAAAAGGACCTTTGCAACCTGTCTTTGTCCTCCTTTGCCTCTACCCATATCAATCTGTAGGAAGAGCTTCGACCCCTTCTTAAGCCCATTAGTCCAGGGACCCGTTCAATGCTCATCGGGTCCTATATTTATTGCTTGGAGGAAATTGGGCTCCTATTTAAATTTTGAATTAAACTTACGCGCGTCGTTTCGAATTGGGTTTCGGCAGCATTTCCATATGCCAGCCACAACATCCTGCAGACTGGCCCCATAAGGCCGTCAACCTATGACCTGCGATTCAAACCCAGCTCATCGGGGTTTGGCATTTCGATAGTGCGTGCTTTACATGCCTCCGGGATTCCCGATCCCGATTTCCCGAGATTTAGCCCCATATGGCTACTCAATGGTCCATATGAACATTACCCATGACCACAACCTAAACCGGAAACCGAGGTCCACGGAGGTTTGTGATGCCATCAATGTCATTCACCGGTGATTCGGTCGTAATCTCGATCACTTCATTCATATGCAACAACTAGCCTCTACCTAGCCTCGTCACTCCTTCCATTTGATGGCGGCGGTTGTTACCCACTCATGCGGGATTTGGCGGATCGCGCGGTGTTGAAATCTACGGGGAACCTTTGTTGCGGGATCTCCGATATCTACGATTTCCGATATGCCAACTTCGCTCGATTTCCGACACACATCCCTCAAATGGGCCGGTCTCGATACCGCCGATTTTGGGACTTTTGATCTCTCATTTTCTTCTTCCAACATGAGAACCCCGATTTCCCGATTATTCGGAATATGCCGATAGTGCCTTGATCTTCAACACCTTTCCCTCAGATGGATGGTCCGATCATCGATGCCTCTGTGGCCGATCACCAGCGGTTTGACCGCGTGTTAGATTACATACGTGTCACTGCGGTCGTGACTTTTATGTGCACGAAGTGTTGAATCGCGACACTGTCGTTTCCCTCGTTGTGCCCGCGTGTCCCTTTAATGGCGGCGTGGTGTGCTTTAGGTGGGTTGAATCAATGGATTGGATGCAATATTGGCTCCAACTGATTACATGGTGAAAATGCGCATATCCGCGATTCGTGGTTTCGTTGTATCAGTGTTGGACATTTCAAAGTCCGTCCCGGATTCTCGATTATAAGACCCTCGATGCGCCACATGTCCCACCGCGAATGAGCCGGTCAGGATCTCGTGAGAATTCATAGCAGCTTTAGCGGCTGCGATCAAATCACGATTTGAGGATTTTTGATGTCAATTAGTGGAAATTATAAACTCTCGATCCATGAATCTTCGATGACTTATCTCCTTTGCAACCTGCGGATCGGCGGTTAATGGTCTTTCGGGGAAATTTGAATGGAATCCAATAGTCACCATCTTCCTTCTCCTATGCAAACTCCCGTATCTTGAGCATTGCCTTTGCTGCGCGCGTTTTATTCAACGATGTTCCTCCTGAGCTCTCACGTCCGAATCCCCAAGGGGTTTATCCTTCATATCCTTCCATCTGGATTTGGTACCATCAATGACAACAGCCATCATCGTTGCTTGTTCAATGTTGCCATCAAAGTTATGAAATATTGATATTTTTTATATAATATATAATGGTCCAAGATGGTTGTGTTGAGTATGAGAAGTGATATGATTCAACTAGAGGGGGAGAGGAAAGGTTGCATATCGTAAAATATATTTTCTAGTATCAAGTGTCATCCTTAGAACTAATATTTCTTCCACCATGTTCCTTAAATGGGAAACCATCTCGCTGACTTATAAAGGCCAATCTTTTAGGTGCAATGTAAAGGGTTCATAGGAAAGTTGTTCATAGTTATGGGGAGCATGGCGAGTAAATCGAGAGGCGAGAATTGTAAGAGCCCTACATTCATCTAGTTAATAGTAATGTGAGCCATCATTTCCACCAATCCTCTATTTTCCCAATAACTATATCATTCATTCCAACATTCTCACATGGTTTTCTTTGAGATACTTGTGATATGTTCTACATTGCTAACTATTACCAAGCTAGAAATTAACCATTATCAACATTGTAAAGAGAAAATTGTAGATATGGGATGAAATTAAGTTGGTTGTGGGTGAGTATAGAGGATGATAAAGTCAAGAACCATTCACCTACTATGGAATTTCTATTCCTTGGATGCATGAGAGACAAGTATTTCACTTGCATGAAATTCTCAAAAATAATAAACCAATCTGAGCTCTTTCTACCCACACTGAGGAAG
Source organism: Picea sitchensis (assembly GCA_010110895.2). Classification (NCBI taxonomy): domain Eukaryota; kingdom Viridiplantae; phylum Streptophyta; class Pinopsida; order Pinales; family Pinaceae; genus Picea; species Picea sitchensis. Next base: position 89,848 of record SNQJ01S0030332.1, on the reverse strand, counting down.
TATAGAGGGAATAATATCCATGAGTATTTTTTGAGTAAAGAAGTAGAATATATTTCTTATGTTGTTCGACTGAGTAGAAGAGAGTCCCTTAGTTGTTTATGGCTAGATGAAATGCATGCAATTCTTTGTACTAAATTAGTTGGTGAGAATCGAGAGAATATGGGTTGTTTTATTATTATTATTGTGAGATGAGAGATAATATTGTGGCAGGTTACTTCATCTAGGTCCACTCATATTCTAACTTTGAGTTGGTATCTAGATTAGATACTTATGGTTGGGTAGAAAATTTCTCTTAGGCAACTAATTTCTTGAACCCGTTCCTATTAAAAGGTAATTATTCTATCCTTATTTATGAATATTCAAAATTGATGTTATTTTAGGTTGTGAAATTATTGTATTTGTATTGTAATCTACCCAAATTTCCAAATATAAAAAAAATTGTTTGTGACTTTAAGTTCTTGACTCTTCCAACGTTTGATTATGACACAAAATTAATCCATTTGACATATTTTTATTTCTTTATTGCATGCATAACATATTTATCGTCGTTATTGGATTAGAGTGATACACTTATTTGTAATTAAGAAAGTTGCAACTAGGGATATCCTATCCCTTAGCATAACTACAATATCTATGTCAAGTCATGTTATCTAAAATACAACATGTAATATAATATAAACTATAAATGATTTACACTCTATGTAAATATACAACAAATTAAATTAATGTTCGTGTCTCTCAGGTCTATTAAATGTGAGACAATGCCGGGTCACATCATACCGTCTCTGTATGAATGCTTGTCAATTAATGCTTCCTCCTTTGCAATGAATTACCCAAATCCTTAATTTCCTTTGTCTGGTTTTAGGAAAGAATGGAAATATTTTTTTTAAATGTGACATTTTCCATAGTTGATTCCTTTTGTTTATTGATCCTTGACACGCATTTGAAGAAATGTTAATGTGTGCTTCATGTTTTCTTAATCTATGCCATGATCTATTTTTGATGCTAGTTATTTTTTTTCCTTTCTTTTGTTTTAGAGTGAAGTCCTATGCATTGATATGTGAAATTAATGATGGGGCCATTTTTTTTTCTTGAGGGGTACCATCAATTGGTTTGGGTCCCTCCTCCCTCCTCATGGATCATAGGCAGTTATCACACAGAACAAGTTAGCGATTTGTTCTTAGGTCATGGCCTCAAGCTAAGTATTGTCCTTGACTTATTTTTATTGTTAATTTCCATAGAATTAAAATATTAGCATAGTTTACTAAACCCCCATTTTACTTTTTTTGTAGGTTGCACAAGTTGGCGAAGTCGGATGAAGGAATCATCTTACTCGAAAGGTATTCGAGCTCCATGTCCTTGCATGCATTGACTTCGGTTATAACCAGATTCTCTATATACATTCTTAGAAATCTGTTTACAGTATAGGAAGCTATGGAGTTGGATTATGGTATGCCAACTGTAGTATTTTGAACAATGATCGATTGAATACAAAGGATGATTTTATAAGATGCTCACGATTTCATCCTTCATATTATTTCTATAGTGAAAATAAAGAATGTATTCAAACTAATGCATTTTATCTATTCTCTATGGTATTTGTGTTTTTACAGATTTAAATGACAATTCGATAAAATCCAATGGTCAATATGAACATAAAAATAGTCCTATCATTTCTTTATGCATGAGAAGATATATATTTATATCTATATAATTAATTATACATGTACAACCATATTTAATGGCTAATAGAAGCATAAAATAGTTATGCCATTTCTTTATGCCTGAGCACATCTACATATATATATATATATATATATATATATATATATATATATATATATACACATACCATCAACACATTTCATTTAAACAATATAGTATCATTCCACTATAATAAGCCATCATATTCTTAACAATTAATAATTTAAAGAGTCCAACATCATGTATCTGAGACACGATCTTTGGAATCCAAATGGAGCGACCATGTTCCCACCCAAAACCTCAAAACAAAACAATAAGTTCACTTTTGTTCACCCCATGATGCGACCATCCCGGTCCATGTGAGGGGCTTTGAATGATCCTCCTTAGCTATAGTCACCATCCACAAATCATAAATTCCTCGGCCTCCACACTCACAGTGCTCATAACACCAAATAGATTTCCTTTCCCAACATACTAAGCAACGTCTGCCTCCCATATATGGTTTTATATGAATCTTGTGCCTAGGTCTTTCCCTTCCCTCCTTGGGAAATTCACATCTTTACAAATACCTAATTCGCATCTTTACAAATACCTAATTCTTATGGGCTTCCAGTGACAAAACTCAACTTATGACACTTGTAAAAATCATCCTTGAGGAAACTCAAGCGTGTGTTCCCCTCATGGAGTCATGGTCAACTATTGTGCAACTGGATTCTTGCACTTTTCTTCCAGCATTTAATTTATACAAAGTTTGTCTTTCACATGTGTAAAAATAAAATAGGATAGTTGGGCCAAATTCAAATATTTTCCCAAAAGTTATCAAATAATTAATTACAATAAATAAAATTCCAAATTTGGATTTGCCATAAATGGAAAATAATTTCTAGATCAAAATGTTCCAAAACAAAATTTATTCAAAGTTCACTTAGAGATTTAATATTCTAAGAATTTGGGGATATTACATCATCTCCCCCTTAATTACAACATTGTCCCACAATGTTTATTCCTCTGTTGGAATAGGGTTGGATAAGATTTACGCAAATCTTCCTCCAATTCCCAATTGGCCTCCTCGGGACTAAAGTGATTACATTGCACCTTCACTTGGGTGATGACTCTGTTCCGTAGTACTATTTCTTTCATGTCCAAAATCCACAAAGGTTCTTCTTGGAACTCACCTTCTGGTTTCACCTACACCATGTTCAATCAATGATGTGAGTAGGATCTTGAAAATATTTTTTAATGAAACATGAAAAAATTGAACTTTTAAGTTCGCGAGATACTGGATTGATATATGCCACCGGGTCCGATTCGAGGTTAAAATATAGAAGATGCCACAAAACCAAGACCAACTTTGAACATTTTCCTAGATTTAGAGAGCTCCTCCTTGATTTGACTTTCATATATATACATGATTTTCGAATTTGAAATTCTTGGTGTCTCCTTTTTTAAATCTGCGTAGCTTTTCTATCGATCTTTGGCCTCCTTTAAATTTGTTTATTGCCAGCAACCATTTCTACATTCCACCTGGAGCATTTCAGGTCCCATCATAAGCCTTTCAATTGGATTATCCTAGCTAATTGGGGTTGTGCATTTCATTCCATATAATGCTTCAAAGGGACTCATCGTGGCTTATGTCTTATAGTCATTATTGTAAGAAAATTAAACTAAGTGTGGGTATTCCTCCCACTTATTTGGTTTTGCTCTCATGTACATTAAGTAACATGTCTTTCACAATTTAATTCATTTGTTCGGTTTGTCCATCGTTTGTGGATGGTAGCTTGTCTTGAAATTGAAGTTAGTATTCAACCAATCCACACCAAACCAATTCCTTTCAAAACTTTTACATAAATTTGACATCTCTATCAAGATCACCATCTTAGAATTCCATGCAATCTAAATATTTCTTTCATAAAAAAGTTAACAATATTAATTACTTTATAATTTGAATTTCTGGGTATAAAATGTGAAGATTTGATAAGTTTATCAATCACTACCATAATCGAGTCATTTTTCTTTTGAGTCTTAGGAACATTTGTGATGAATTCTAACTAGATAATCTCGCCCATTCGGGTATGGGTGAAGTGTAATAGATTGGCTAGATGCTGATGTTTAGCCAACACACATTTGACAATCTAAGAATTTAGATAAATATTCGGTTGTTTCACTCTTCATGTTAGGCCAATAAAACAATTTTATTAAAAGGTTGTTATCATTTTAATGGTATCTGGATGAAGCCGAGAATATGGCCTTTTGCAACTTCGTCAATAATTGTTGATTTTAATTCAATGGAATTAGGTACATACAGGCTGTTTTTGAACCTTAGCAGTCAATTTTATCAAGCGCTATATCTTATTAGCTCGGTTTTTGCATTTTCTTGTAATTCTATTGTTGTTTTGATGTATTTTGTTTCATTACATCTTGCATATTTTATTAGTTGTTGATGTTGTTTTCTTCTTTACTAACACTTATCTCAAAAAGTCAGTTTAGTCCTCCGACTTAGGGCATCTACAAATTTTTTTTTTTTTTTTTCTTTTGATGTATCTTACCTTGAAATCAAATTCACTTTAAAAGGCTATCCATCTCCCTTGCCTTGCATTGAGATCAAGTTGACTAAATAAAAGAATTACACCATTGTTGTTAGTTAGTAGCATAAACTTTCTCGGTAAATAATGTAAATACATTTTCATCCACATGAATTGTGACTACTAACTCCAAATCATGGTAACATAATTCCATTCATGTTCTTCGGTTTATGTGATTCATAGCAGGATAGCGTGTCATCTTGAGTTAGGGCACCTCACAAGCCTTCTTTTCTTGCATCCGCGCCAAACTATAAAGTCTTTATTAAGATCTCACATACCCCTTAGGATAGGTGCTATAGTTAACAATCATTTTAATTTATCAAAGATGTCCTGACACTTTTCTGACCAAGTAAATCTTATTCCCTTTTTATGTAAAGATGTAGTGGATGTGATCTTGAAAATCCTTCAATAATGAAATCTTTGGTAATAGCTAGTAATTCCCATGAATAATCTGATGTCTGCTACATCCTTAGAGATAGGCCATTTCATAATGGCTTTTATATTTTCTGCATGAACTCTAATACCCTCTTCAAATCTCACCTCTCCTAGGTACTGTATCATTCTTACATTTGTAAGTCACACTTATCGAACTTTTCATACAACGTGTGTTTTCTTAAGGTATGTAGAGCTATTTTAGGATATTTCTTCATGTTCTTCTTCCATTTTAGGAGTAAACTAAAATTTCATCGATAAACACCAACACAAATTGATCGGTATTTGTTGAATATACTATTCATCAAACACATAAGGTTTTTTGTGCATTAGTAAGACCAAACGGAATTATGAAAAACTCATAGTGTTTGTATCATGTTCTAAATGTTGTTTATTTATGTCTTTATCCCTTTATTCTTACTTGGTGATAACCGGACCTTAAATCTAGGATTAGAGAATATCTTTTCTCCTCCCACTTGGTCAAACAAATTGTTAATTACGGGTAAAGGATACTTATTCTTGATTATCATCTTATTTAGTTGTTGATAGTCAATTACGCCAGTCTCAAAGTGACATCTTTCTTTTGAATGAAAAGAACTGGTTCTCCCCAAGTGAACACTTAGTGGTTTAGGTGGAAATAGGCACCCTTTTGATCCACTTCATGAACTCTGGTTTTCTGATAGGTATATTCATACTATGTTTATTTAAATGGAAATGATGATTATATATATATATATATATATATATATATATATATATATATATATATATATATATATATATATATATATATATATATATATATATATGTCTATAATTAGTTTTGTGTTGAATGATGAAGGTATATATATGTATTATCTTCTTGTGAACTCATTATTTAGAATGGTTGTTTCCTTGCCTCATTTTACCAATTAAAGATTCATGGGATGTAAGCCTATGAGAATGTGGGGTTAGGATTTATAGAAATGGTTAAGTCTTGTGGACCTCTTGAATCTACCCTCACAAGAATTTAAAGTTCAAACCCTATGGAAGAAGGAAGCCTCCTTCAGATATTTCACAAGCATGATTGAGGGCTCATGCCCATATCCCTAACCATTTACGGCTAAAGGAATTAATGTGTATCCACAAGGTTGAAGGACCATCACGATCCATAGTGGATCCGGGAGCTTGATGAGGTTCAGAAGACCTAGCCTGTCAAAGTGCTCGGAATTAGTTCAAATTGTACATGTGCATAGGCCTCATTGTCAGACAACACAACTACTTGAGGCTCAAAACATCGTGCTTATCCTCTCCATATATTACAATCTGTTCATTTGACCAAACAGGGAAAATAAATTATGATTAACAATCACATGCATTGTTCATTACAGTTCTACATGGAGATGATTGTACAATATTTGATATACATATGATGTGGTAGGCACAGTTGACAGTTCACTGTAGAAGGTCCTAATGTGGGAATGATAGGTGGACCAATCTGGGGGTGACACATGGTAGGTGATGTGGTGTACAACCGGTACAGTTGAACCAGTGAAAGGGTGACACGTGGCTTGCCCGTACGACAGTGAATGGGCAAGTTGTGTTGAATGGGTATGTAGGTTGTCGAATGACCAAGTGACATGTGCAATTTGTTGGTCTAATGGGAAGGTGACATGTGGCCCGGTTGGAGTACGCCATGTGGCACCATTCGTTGGTTGATCTTTGTTGCAAAATTTTTCAGACTCCACCAGTTTTGAACCCGCAACCTCTTGTCTAGGAAAACAGGTTGGCAAGGCCAGGCTAGCCAACCCAACATCATTTTGGTTCTTAAACTATAGTGGCAACATAAATATTTAAGTTTCCTTGTTGTATTATTTGGGCCGAGGAGGAGCAGTGGGGCCCACAACCCCAATCCGCGCGCTATATATTGGAGCCATATAATAGCCGTCTTACACCCAGCATTGGGGGTTGGGAGAAGGGCCATGAGAAAACACACCACAACCACCACCATGGGGATGAGATTGGTTTCAAACCAGGGCACCTTTGATTGGGGCTATGCGTTTGTGGATTTTCTCCAAAGGGACTAGGTGGTGGTAGGGAGGGGCCAGCGTGCTAAACCACATGATCTCATGTGACCACAGCAGAGGGGGATGTGTACCCAGGTGCCGAAGTGCCATCCTGTCCTTTTCCTAGAAGTGGTTATTTACTTTATTATAGGGATTTTAAATGATTTTATTCAGCAGATTTGGAGATTTTTTTGGGGGATTTTGGGCCCTTTTTGAGGCTAGAGATTTGAGGGAAGTTGGGAGACAATCATCAACAAGAATATATATATAAACCGGGGGTTCTTGAAGCCATAAAGGATTTTACAAGCAGGTTTATGTTGAATATTTACCAACCCAAAGCCATTTATATGCAGGGAAGATATTGAGGGCGCACTACATGCTCATTATGAGAGCTCCGATTAATAACTTTCAATGTCGTCGATTTGATGGGTTCTAGAGATATGGTAGAATAAGAATAGATCAATTTTAACCTTTTACTTGGAACTTATTTGATTAATGCGTTTAGATGTTTGAAATAAATAATAAAAACTTTCATTACCCAGCGAGACTTGAGGCCGATTCATAGGCGAGATTGTTGAACTTTTTTATCACATTGGTGTTTATGGTTTCTATTGTTTTATGCTTATTTACATATACATTCATACCAATAGCTGCTATGTTTCTATTCCTCTTCCTCTTTATTGAAGCTTCCTAATTGGTTAATTAAAGCATGCATAATAACTCAACCATTGTAATTTAAAAAATCTTTTCGGATGTCATGCTTGACCCAATCCTATAGGAACCCTCGTTAGATGCGAAGTTAATCCTTTTGGATTTAAAATCACAGGAGTTTGGATCTCCGGTGTTTTTGACCCTACCATTTACTCAAACCAATTAGGAAACTAATGGTTTCAGTTACCCACATGGTTAACTAGCGCCTGGAAGTTTCCTTATCCGTGAAAGATAGAATTTCCCAACCATCAAACCTAGATCCATTTAGTTATCTAAACTTAATGCGAACCATTGATATGAGAGTATTTGAAATCCCCCTTGGTTTTTAGATCCACGCAGAGGTAACTTCAGCAAAATCCCAATCTGTGTGAATGGGGATGATATAACATCAAGCTCCCCAAATACGAAAGTCATGAAGTGATCAGAGTCGTGGATTTGAGGAGCTCATGAGGAAGCCGTCTCAACCGTTTGATCCTTTAGAGGAGGGACCCACCTATTATACTTAGGTGAAGTCCTACTTTGCCCAGGAGAGTGGAGAGGCCATGAAATTCCGAAATCCCACGAAGGCCAGCTGCAAAGAAAATGAGAATCGTAGATCTAGGAATCCTTCAGGATATTCCATGGCCATTGGATTTATGCCAAGCTTAGCCCACATTGACCACTTAGGGAGAAAGGAGGAGACACACCACGATTCCCTAAACATTGAAGTTATGAAGTAATGAAGGTTGTAAGATCCTAGGGACTACATGGACACACCATGACGATAATATCAAAGGACTTGGAAGGTAATCAGTCTGGGGTGACATTGGTGTGGCAGGCATTACCTAGGGTGACGTGGAACTATGTTTTATGTGTCATGTCACCTAGATTTGGATGTTTCACCGACCATATGTTCCCATTAATACATGACACATGTCACCAACTGTAGTGGCCACGTGTCATTTCTGCCTTTTCGCGTGTCATATATAGAAATTAATTTTTTGGTCCATGTGGAGGTAGGATTATTCAAGACCCACATGTATTCTTTGCTACATCTAGTACGTCACCCCATGCAAAATTTGGACTCACCCGGAGTTTAGGATTTCGAAACTCCAGGAGTTTGGGATCTAGTGTTGCGGGAAGGGTGAAGGGCCCCAAGGTTAGGTCCACGTGGAAATATTTTTATATCCTTTGGGATTTGAGGGACTACGGAGGGACATGCATAGAAAATAAAAAGGACATTCAGTATTGAAGCATCGAACAACGAATTATCCTCTAGTTGTGTGTTAAATGAGGATTTAAATTCATCGTTGGTTTAAAAGGTGGATGGACCATCCCCGAAGGTGGTAATAACCTCAGAAGGGTAGGAAGGATATGGATCCACATGGAATCCATGTGTCCCTGAGCCAATCCCACAAAGGACTTCGAGAAGCCATAATTTGTAAACTAGAGGTTGGATTAGAGCACAGTAATAGTTGTTTGAAAGCTACGGGAGAGTAGAACATGATGGATCATCTTAGAGAGATGATTCAAGATGATTTGACTAAGAAACATTTTGGTTCCCCATCTCTAGAAAGAATTGCAGGAGTTGGGTGTGTTACAAATTGGTATGAACATAGATTTACAACACTTGGCCTACTTGGGCTCATGGTGAGTCATTTAAAAATATTATTAAAGAGAATTTTATTTAAATAAATTCTAGTGGTGATACCCTATCTTACTCCTTTCCTAAAAGGCTTAATTAAACATCTACTAAAGAAAGGAATTAAATTTTCTACTTTTGCGTGTGATTGGGAAATATGAATTGTGTGTTTTCATGAACTAATAGACCGTGCTCACATAAAAATTATCAACACTCAAGCGATTAGTGAACCATGGGAAAACTACAACCCTAAAGGAGGGTGAGACACCATGAATTTGGGGAGAGCTCCCATAATAGAGAAGAATAATATAATGAAATGAGAAATTTGGTGGAAATACATCAGTTCGATAAGTATAATAGAATTAAGGGATAATAAAGACCAAGAAGAAAAGCAGAAGTGTCACGGTCTTGCAACAAATTTTATCAGATATACAAAGGTAGCTACATCATGGAACAACATCCACTCATGTGGACATAAATCATATGGAGAAAACCTAGATTCAACCTAAGATACGAAAGACTAGCCCTGAGAGTGGCCAAACAAGGAGGATCAAATCAAAGAAGGACCAACATGGATCCAAGAGACACTCAAAGGAAGAATCCTCTAGTGAGGGGAGAATTGACAACTCAGAGGTGGCTAGTGCAGTAATTCCACATTCCTAGGAAAGAAGAAGGGAAACATTCAAGAGTCCTAAAACGACCCTCAAAGGTTCAAGGAAATCAAACCACCCTGCCGATGGAAAAATTAGAGGGCAAGAGAGAGATATTTAGTTTGCTTGGCTTGAAGGAATTACTTGATTCCATGACTACTCTTAAAAATTTAAAGGTTGAATAGCCATATTTAACACGAATGGGAAGGGGCACACTTGGTGGGAGGACCTTGGGAATGTGAAAGGAGGAATCCATGAGAAGCACTTGTCATGGAAACAATTTGATAAATACTTCAAAATGAAGTATATGTCCGAATTAGAAGTACTTTGATGGTAAGACCAAGGAGTTATATAAACTCAACTTGGGAAAACTCTACCATAGATGAATATATCAATACATTCCTTGAGATGATAAGGTATGTACCCTACATAAATGATTAAAATGTAAAAATCCAACGATTTAGTAGTGTCTTACCTTAGTCCTTGAGGGGATAGGATTGGATTTGACCAAAGACAGAATACACCATCTAGAGGAAGGTATTTCCTATTGAAATTTCAAAGAATAAGCAACCTCATGAGGTCTAGAAGAAGAAAAGTAGTTCAAGATTAAATAAAAAGGGGTTTAAACCCTCAAAATTCAAGAGCTATGGGAAAGGTTATAATATGGGAGCCTTCCAGCTAGAAGTGTATACCAGAAAAATTTCTCCTCTTAGAGTTGAAATAAACCCTTTGGAGCAGCCCCAAATAAGACTGATAACACAAAGAGAGAGAACCCTTGAAATGTTGGGGTTGTGGAGAAGAAAATTTGTTGAGAGACTTCCCATATAAGAAACAAAAAAATAGGAGGGTCTACAAAATCCAATAGGATACCATAGTCAATTATGTTTCTAGGATCATGCCACAAATTTAAGCATCCTTGGATAATAAACAAGACGACCACCAAGCTGCAGTGGTGGAGATGGAAAGTATGTTTTCCAACCATCTAGTTTCCATTTTAATTGACCACTAGTTCCTAATTTGAGTTATGTTTCCCCTCAAGCTGTTGAGAAATGTAAATTGAAACAAGTTAAACATGTTAAATCATGGCTGCTACAACTAGAACCACTTTGGAACCAAACTAAAAGTAATAGAGGTCAAACCATCTTGTCAATTTGTTATGAGTGGATTTTACCCAAAGAAACATTAAACATACTCCCTTTAGGATCTTATGACACATTTTGTGGCATGGACTGGTTAGATTCCCAGAAAACAAGTTGGACTATTACAATAAAACTTTGGAGTGTGTGAAAATGAATAAGGGAGAAAGGTAACACTACAAGGTATTCAAAATCTTGTCTCAATGGAGACAAATATCAACACTTCATGTGAAGAAGTACTACATCAAAGGATGTCCTTTGTATGAAATACAATGTTGGACTCTATTGAGGAAAACAAACCAAGACTAAAGGAGGTCCATATTGAGAGTATAAATATGTGTTCTTAGAAGAGTTACTAGGTCTACCTCTGAGAGAAGGGATATTGACTTTTCGATTAGAACACTTTTCACTAGGAGTGGTGCAGGTTCTAAGACACCCTATAGAATGAAATTACCACGAGAACTAGTTTGATCTCAAGCCCCACATAAAGGAAATGATGGACAAGGGATACATCAAACCTAGTGTATTTCTCCATGGGATCACCGGCCTTGTTTTGTGAAAAGAGAAAGGGATGTCACACTTGGAGTTGTGCATGAGCGTAGGAAACTCAATGAACAACCATAAGATAAGTTTCCCTTGCCAATGATAGATGAATTGTTTACGGCCGATTAGGGAGGTGTATGATTTTATCAAGAATGGAGTGAGGCATGTATACCATCAGGTTCAAATTAAGGATGAAGACATCCAAAATATAGCCTTTGGGATAAGATATGGTTACTATGAATTTGTGGTGGGTGTGATTAAGACTGGCTCAATGCACCAACCACTTTTATGTGCTTAATGAATATTTTACTTAGTAAGTTCTTGGACATATTTGCATTGGTTTTCATTGGTGATATCCTAACCTATTCTAAGAATAGGGAAGATCATGAAGAGAACCTCAAGTTAGTGCTTCAAGTACTAAGAGAATATCATCTCTATGCTAAGTTTAGGTGTTTCGAAACAAGTCCATTGCTTAGAGCCATTTATTTTTGAATAGAGGGGTGTATATGATCGTGACAAGATCAAATCCATTATGGTTCTCATGTACCCCAAAGGATGTATCCGATATCATATCATTTATGGGCCTAACATGATACTATAGAAGGTTCATAACATGATTTTCCAAGATTGGTTTCCCAATCTTCCCTTCAGGAAAAAGGAGTTAAATTCATTTGGACATTAGAATGTGAAGAGAGATTCCATGAGATGAAACACATTATAACCAATTCACCTATGCTAAAGAAGTGTGAGTGTGAAACAAGGACTCCTGACATGGGATTCCTGCAGGGAAGGACTTGAGAGGTCCATATACGAGGAAAATATGTAATTTTCTATTGGTCAAAAATTGAATGAGCATGGGAAATAAAATAATGTGGCCCATTGATCATAATTTGATGCCATACATTTCGTACTTTAAAAATGTGGAGAGCATTACCGGGTAGAAGATTGCCTTTCTTATGACTGAGACCATTCTTAGTTGAGATACATGTTTGAAAAACCAACACTAAATACTACACAAACTAGATGGATGGATCTCCTTAGTGAGTTTGGTTTAGAAATCAATCACATAAAGGAGAAGAAATAAAAATGGGGTGGTTGATGCCCTTAAGAGAAGTGTGAAAAGTGATTCATGTGGAATTTGTAAGCACCTATGAAATGAATATTGGGGAGAGAGTAAAAAATGCACAAAAAGTATGTGTTTCAAGAACGTAAATAAATGCCCGAGAGAGAAAGAGTCCACAGAGATGAGGTATGAAGGATGTGAAATGTTGAATGATGGAATGCTAACTTACAAAGGGGAGTAGGTTTGCATATATAGAATCATGGCGACTTGAAGAGGTTCATGATGAATGAACTACACAAAATACCATATAATGGTCACCACGGTTATTCGAAAATGATTACGACCACTAGGAAACTATTCTATTGGCGGAACTAAAGAAGGATGTAGTTGATTACTTGGATAAATTTATATAATGTCACTAGGTTAAAGAAGAACACCGACAACCAACAAGTTAGAACAGCCCCTACCAATTCCTGAATGGAAATGGGGAAACCATCTCCATAGATTTCATCACGGGATTACCAAAATTGAAATAAACAAAAGAATGCCATCATGGTAGTGGTGGAAAAATTGAACAAGTCTGCTCACTTCCTTCCCATCAAGTCAACTTGGAAAGAAATAGATATTTCTAGTATTTTCATGAAATAAATATTTAAGGCAGCTTGAGATACTTACAAAAGGAGGTCATATCTACTTGAGGAGATATAGAAATTCACCTCAAAATTTATGAAAATATTTAATGGCTAGTTTGGATACTAAATTATTGTTTAAGAAATCTTGTCACCCTCAAATGAATGGAGAAACATAGAGGGAAAATAAATTATTAGAGGAAATGTTAAGGATGCATGTAATGAATCATCCCAAGAAGTGGGAACACTAGGATGCATGTAATGAATCATCCTAAGAAGTGGGAACACTACCTACCACTGGTAGAGTTTACCTACAACAATGGCTATCAAGAGTCATTGAGGATGAGCCCTTTTGAAGCCCTCTATGGTAGATAATGTGAGATTCCAATCACCAAGAATAATTTAGTATGTAGAATTGCAATCGGGCAGACATGTTGAAATAAATGGAACAACAAGTGATTCAGATAAAAGAAAAACTAAAAATAGCTCAGGATAGACAGAAAAACTATGCAGGGAGAAAGAGAACTCCTAGAGAGTTCAAAACAAGGGATCATGTGTATCTTGGAGTTAGACATAAGAGAAGTTCCTTGAGAATGGGAGATTGTGCCAAGATGGAAAATCAATATTGTAGACCCTTTGAAATTTTAGATAGAGTGGGACCTATAGCCTATATCCTATAACTTCCTCCCACAATAAAGGCACATAATGTTTTCCATGTTTCATTATTAAAGTAATATCTACATGATTATAATCATATTATTGACTGGTCTGTGATTTAGGTGGAACTAGAGGGAGAATTCCTTCTATAACCTCAATGCATAATAGATAGGAAGGAAACCCCACTCAGGAACAAAACCATTTCATAGGTCAAGGTGTATTGGAAACACTTTATCCCCGATGAGGGCAAATGGGAACTGGAAGATTCCATGAAACATGGATATCCATTTTTGTTTACTTCTATAAATACATATCACATCAACATATAGAACATTGAGGATGATGTTCCTTTAAGGGGGAGATGATTCTAATACCTCTGTTTCCCCTAGTTTGTAAATATAACTATAATTTGCCAAGAGACTATGGTAGACTAGATATGTGTGAATGTTTGATTTGATGAACCTTTGTATAAAAGGTCAATTTATGTATTTTTTGTTATTAATAGAAAATGGATAAGTGTTGAATAAATTTTGAAAGGGGGATTTTCCATAATAGACCATGGATACTAAGAGAGATATGGTGAGGGGAAAGAAGAATGATTGAGGTGAACCCCACCAAACCAATATCTTATTGTATTTAATAACGCAGAACAGTCCTCTAACCCATAAATGAATTACCAGTCAGAGTGGTAGCTGGAAGTGTCCTCCTCAAGAGTTAATGAGGATATGGAGAAGAATACCCATCTGTAATACTTCCAGACCCGACCAAAAGTTGGAGATTCAGACCCATGCAACGTTGTTGAGGAAGGAAATAAAAGAGGTAATTCATGGGTAGAGGAAAAGGAGATGAGAAAGCATATATGAAAAGAGAGTAGAGTTAAAAAGAGATCAATCTCGAGAAACGAAAAGAGCGGTTTCAACTCTCTGGTTCTAGGAAACACTGGGAGATAATATCATTATGGTAATAATAAGTTGTTGGAAAGGTTTTCATTACAAACTCTTAAATGAGGATGATGAGTGACTATGTAAGTAATCAGGAAAACCTCCTTGCTTGGTACAGATAAAACCCACTGCCAGGATCCTGTGGGAGGAGGAAAGTAGCCTATGTCCCTCACCATTGTTGATTAAGAAGAAAGAGTCTCTCTCAGAGAATCGTGGTCTAGCTTAGGGGTGGACATCGGTAAATCCATGAAGAGTAGTTGTGCTTATGGTTGGGTGGAAACAAACACTCCTTTCAATAGTCGCTTCATGAACTTTGGTTTTCTGATA
>SNQJ01S0030332.1:59337-74787 GCA_010110895.2 Picea sitchensis | reverse complement strand
CTGTTTATGAACAAATTCTGTATTGAATGATTAAGGTAGATATATGAATTATTTCTCTATGAAATCATGTCTTTTAATGGTCGTGTTCTTGCCTCAGTTTAGCAGTTGAAGATTCGTGGGATGTAAGCCTATAAGAGGGTCAGCTAGGATTTAGAGAAATGGTTAAGTCTTCTCCACCTCTTGAATCTACCCTCGCTGGAATTTAAACTTCAAACTCTGTGGAAGGATGGAACCCCCTTCAGAATCTTCACCATAGGACCGAGGGCTCATTCCAATGTACTTAACCCTTTTATGGCTAAAGGAATTAGCGAGTAGCCCATGATAGTTTTTGAAGGACCCTTGTGACCAAGGTATGGTAACCCTACGCTGGGCCTTAAAGGAGTTAATCTTTTCTGGCTTCGGAGCTATGGGAGTTCGCATCTCCGAAGTGTTTTAACCCTATCATTTATAAACTAGTCGAAGGAAACTGATGGTTGTGGTTACCCATAAGGTTAACTGGTTCCTGGTAGTTTCCTTATCCCGGATAGATAAACTTGCCACACGATTAAAACTTGATTCATTCAGTTATCGTGAAGTAACGCGAACCAACAATCTCAGAGTATTCAATAGTTGTCAAGGACCTAACCTCCCTAACCCCTCATGTAGGTAGAATAATATAATTCCATGTAATAAAGTCCAATATTAATAAGTCCTAGCAATAAGGAAGAATAAGTCAAATGTAAGAACACCCAATAGAAGTTTCCTCTTCTAGAAGGATCTTCCTCTAGATTGTTCTTTTCAATAGATAGATTTAGTATAAATAGAAGTAGAGGATATGAGAAATATTGTCGTGGATATTATTTTAATAGAGTTGCTCTCTGCTAGAGGTTTCCCCATCCAAGAGGCAAGTGAACATTGCTATCAATAATCAAAGTGCTCATTATGGTGTTATCCTGGTGTTGTTCCATTATTATTCTAGTATTGTTGTCATTATATCATTGTTTCTCTACCATTTCAAGATAAAATATTTATGTTATGCATATTATTTTATATTTGGAATACTACAAGTGGTAACAGAGCACCTTCCTCAACATAAAACTGTGGCTTAAATTTTCTCAGGGTAGAGATGTATTCCAAAGTCTTAAAGCTACAAGGATCTGTCATTGCAAGCATAAACCTGCATTTGGTGAGTCATACATGTAGGAAATACAAGAGGTACTTAAGCATGCATATGTTGGCCAACCTTGTAACCCATGTTGGTACCCAATTGGTAGCGCATCAGACACAACTGTATATGGATCAACATATCTTTGTTGAAGCCCTCCATAGATAAATCAATCAACCTCCTAACTGCTATAGTGTAACCAAGAAAAACACTCTGGGGATACTCTCTAGTATATTGGTAGTCAGGTAGTACGACTAAGGGCACAGTCTAACCTCCTTAGTGTGTGCCTTGATATGTTGGGATGAGTACTATTGTTGGAATCCATACGTATATCAGAGATCTACAACATAGGGAAAACCATTTCCTGTAGAAACCCATAATATTCGACCCCTCGGGACAGAAACAAAAATAGAACAGACAAGATTTGTTGCCATGCAACTGTGCCTTTTGAATTCTAGTTGTGAAATCACTATACATTTCTTCTTGTTAATAATTTCAGAGTTTTGTCACTGCAGTATTATTCAGGACATAGTATAACTCCGAAGGAGTAAAAAAAATGGAAAAAAAAGTATAGTGGTCCCACGGGGACACTTATTTAGGACCTATCCCACCGGGTTCCTCTTTTTTCCCTAATTCTAGTGATACCTACATTTTTAACATAATTTTTTTGTGTTGATCTGACCCTTCTCAGTCACCCTTATTTGGCCCCTATCCCATTGGATTTCCCTTTTATCCCTGATTGTAGTGGCACCTATCATTTGACACCCTTCTTCTCACTGGTCCCACCTATCCCTCTAGACCCCTTTTGTTTCCCCTATACCATTTTCCCGCCCCTTGTTCCAAATGGAAACTATAAGATCCCAAGAACTCAATACCTAGATTTCTAACAACCAGCAGAGCAAAGAAAACATCAAGACTAGAACTTCCAACATCATCTTAATCAATTCATCTATTGATATGCTCAAGGAAAAATGTTCCCACATCGAAGACCTTAAAGACCTCAAAGGGGTCAAGTCCATCTTTGAAAACTTCATGGGCCATTTCCAGAACAACCATCTTATTAGGATGACCATGAATCTTCTCATTACCAAGTTCCTCATACTACCCACTTTTCATGAGACCTCCACCCTCCCAGAATTGAGGTGAACAAATTTGATGGATCCAATCACACACACCAGGTCAACCAAATG
Source organism: Picea sitchensis (assembly GCA_010110895.2). Classification (NCBI taxonomy): domain Eukaryota; kingdom Viridiplantae; phylum Streptophyta; class Pinopsida; order Pinales; family Pinaceae; genus Picea; species Picea sitchensis. Next base: position 72,453 of record SNQJ01S0030332.1, on the reverse strand, counting down.
GAACATTATTTCTCTTTTCATGGCATTACTGATTATTTACTCAAGCGTTATTATAGTATTCTATATCTGAATCCATAACGATGGAAATGGTGGCAATGGAGAAAAAATGCACAGCAATGGTGTGTTTCTTTAACATAGTTTGTGGTTGAACTTTATTACCATTTTGACTATGACACCCACCATTTAGGTCATTTGATCAACTTAAAACATTATGGGACAGTGCAAGACTTTATTCTTACATTTGGGCACTTGGATTTCAGAATAGAGAGCATGTCAAATGCTTTCGTTATGGAATGCTTAATCAGTGGCCTCAAAGATGAAATTTGTGCCCATGTTCTCGTGGAATGCCCCCAAACTTGGTTCAAAGCTACTTAATGAGCTAAGGAGGACGAACAATTTGTCTCCTCCCATACCCACAAACCCTCCTTTCCTCCTTTCCCTAAATCCACCAAATTTGATCCTCATGCAACTCCCCTCAAGAGCAGTAAATTATCCAAGGATGAAATGGATGAACGTCAACTCAAGCATCTTTGTTATAATTGTGCTGACAAATATTTTCTCGAGCACAAGTGTAAGGAAAAAATATTTTTATGGCTATGACTGAGGATGTTTTTGAAGAAGATGTGGTTTTTTCTACTGTGGAGGAACTACCCCCACCATCTTTCCTCACCCCACCCTCTAACCCACCCGAAGTTGACCCAATGATTTCACTTAATTCCCTCACTAGATTCTCTGCTCCCCATACTCTCAAATTAATTGATTACATAAAAAATAGGAAAGTCATCATCTTTGTGGACAGTGGTATCACCCATAACTTTACTCATCGCCACATTGCCTAAGAATTCAATTGTTACATCCATGGCATCAATGATTTTCAAATCATGATTGTCAATGGTCATTCCATGAAATGTGGGGGATGATGTGAAAATGTGTGACTCCAAATTGGTTAATATGACCTGAAATCCCATATGTTTTCTATAGACATGGGTGGTTTTGACATTTTTCTTGGTGTCGAATGGTTACATACTTGAGTCCCCATTATCAATGATTTTAAGGACTTAACCATGCAGTTCCAACAAGAGGGAAAAAAACATAAGTTCCAAGGAATCATAGCAAGCTCCCCTGAGATCATTAGTTCCCATCACATGGAAACTATCCTAAAAAAAGTAATTCAGGAATTATATCCCAACTCCACTCCATATGTGTTGTTGAGACACCTTCTGTGCATCTCAACCTCCAATATATCATCTCCCACCACCAAGTTGTTTTTTACCACACCCAAATAACTCACCCCTTCCCATGGCATCCATGATCATTCCATCCCTCTCATCGCAGGTAGTCTTCCCCCCAATGTTTGTCCTTATCATCATCCCTTTCCCAGAAAAATGAAATTGAGAAAACATTTCATGAACTACTAGAAGCCAGTGTTATTTGTCCTAGTACCATCCCCTATTCTTCCCATGTGGTCATGGTACTCAAGAAAGAAGGTACTTGACGCATCTGTCATGATTTTTGCGCCCTCAAAAAACTCACAATCAAAGACAAACTCCCCATTATTTTCGTTGATGACCTTTTGGATGAATTGAGTGGTTCTCATTACTTCACGAAATTGGATCTAAGTTTGAGCTACCACCATATCCGTATGAAAGAAGAAGACATCCCCAAGACTCCATTTCACACTCATGAGGGTCATTATCAATTCTTGGTAATGCCCTTTGGATTGTGTAATTATTCTTCTAGTTTCCAAAGTATTATGAATCACGTCTTCCATCCTTTTCTCCGTCATTTTGTCTTAGTTTTCTTTTATGATATTATCATCTATAGTAAAACTTGGTCATCCCATCTCTCCCATGTGAATCAAGTTCTCTGTCTACTCTCTAAGAAGCAACTTTTCCTCAAACAATCAAAATGTCCATTTGTGCCTTAGAAGTGGAATACCTATGTCATATTGTCAGCAAGGATGGTGTCTGAGTGGATACTAATAAAATTGAATCTATGCAATATTGGCCTCACATCATGGGAAGAGTGAAGGGCCCAAAGGCTATAGCCGTGTGGCAATATTTCGGGATCCTTCAGAATTTTGAGACTCCAAAGGACATGCGTGCAGGAGATAAAAGGGATGTTTAGTACCTTAAGCGCCAAATGTTGAATTCTCCTCTAGTTTTGTGTTAAATGAGGATTAAGTCTCACTGTTGGTTCGGACAGTGGATGGACCATCCTTGCGAGAGATAGGAACCTGAGAATGGTATGAAGGATATGGATACACGTGGCTTCCATGTGGCACTCAATCAACGAACACTCGAAGGACTTCAAGAAGCTATAACTTATAAACCATAGGTCATATTAGAGCCTCGTAACAGTTGTTAGAAATCTACAGGCAAGTAGAAGAGGATGGATCATCTCAGAGAGATTATTCAAGATTATTTGAGTAAGAAACATATGTATGCCCCATCCCTAGAAAGGGTACTTAGGGGTCGGGTGTGTTACAAATACCTTTAGTTAACGAAATTAATTATTAATACTATGATTATTCATTGATTATTATTATTATATTTTATATATGTTACATTCTCAAGGGTTTTAGTTATTGTATACCTTCATGAATTTTGTTTGCAAGCCTGAAGTCCAACATGAGAGAGGTGTTATCCATGTATCAATTTCATATTTCTTATGGGCCTATGAAGGGAGAAAAACTTATTTTGTTCTCAGAACTTGGTAAATTATGTTAACGAGTAAACGAGTGTTTACATATTCAATGTTGCCTCATGTTTTACTTATTTTTCTTTTAGATATTTTTCACTTTATTAAAAATTGCTTCAAGTGTTGATCACATAATAAAATCTTGTCATATTATATTTCACTTTTGTTGTTTTAGATTTAGTGGGGAAGTATTAAAATTTATAATTTTTTCAGAAGAAAACACTTTTATAAAAAATTGAAAGAAAAATACAGTTTTTAATGTGCATGTCTCATCTATATGTCCTATTGACAATTTTAATATGAAATCTATATTGTTATGAAAAATTTAATTTTACACGTGAATGCGTATTTCTATGTCTTTCATTTCTTCTCTTCTTTTTAATTTCATACCACACCTTCGAAATTGTACCATAATGATAATTCAAAAATCACATTATTAAGATTTCTATAAGACATCATATGTCCAAAATTTAGATTGAGTGTGAATTCCTTATGAAAATAATTGTTATGGCACTAGAGACTCTTCATTCCCCCATAATGATAATTTATTAGCAAATACCACCAACATGGTATTATATTATTCTTCTCTATCCATCATCGAGGGTGTTGATTGAACAACCTATACTCTTGGGAATTAGTTGGTATCCCTCTGTAACATTTTAGGTTGTTGATGTTCATCAATATATTCCTCTTCATCATCAAATATTGGTTGCTCAAATGATCAACCATCCTTTCGGGTTTTTATTTATGCTATTTTTTCCTTTTAGGATAAGCTTGTGTTCGAGGATGTGTATCCTACAAATGTCGTACTTGTTGAAAAACTTAGCACCTGAAAGTTGTATTTTCATAATCTAATTCTTGAGTCAACTTCGAGCCTTTCCTTTGAAGTATGAATTTATCTAGTAATCCATTAACAATTGTGACCCCAATACATATACACACATATGTGAAAATACTAATCTTAGTCCAACCTATAGATTGTTTCAAATATTTTTTCACGGTTTTCTAGATATCTTCAAAAATATCTAAGTCTCACTAGTGTATAGGAAAATTTGTGACGTGTACCCAAACATGAATTTTGGTAACATATATATTGGCTAGGTTAAATTTTGAGATTCATAGGGTAAACAAAATCCCCATTCTTTCCAAAAACCATGGATCATCTTTCTAATACTCAACAAGAGTGTGAAATTAAATAGTAAAGAAACTTTTAGAAGCAAGAAATGCGTCACAATCCTTTTCCTAAACTTGACAATTATTTCCTTGGATTTTCTTTATGAAAGGAGATTTCAAACCACCTTCTCTATTACCTCCTCCTAGAACCTTTTCTTATTTCTCTAGAAGATAGACATTGTGTGAATGAGTTGGTAAAGCTACAGAGGGTTTTCTTACGACCACATCATTGGAGCAAAGATGAAAAAAACCCACAAACCATCTTTCCTCTACCTAACTTCAATACCATAATAATGGTTGAATATTTGTATATGTTGTATTTCAACAACATAGGTTGATTTTCCATTTTTTTAGCTTAAAAAAGTAGGAATTTATCGTACACATGAATGTCCTCTAAGAGATCCTCTTTCTACTTGATATCTGTAACATAATTGGTGGAGTTCATCCAAACAATAAGGTGTTTTCATCGAGGCACATAACCATCATCTAAAATATAACCTTTAGAAAAGAAGTTTCACCAATCACTTGTGGAGAATAACTATCTTCGAATAATTGGTATACAAGCATTTCAGCTTACACTTGCTAAGACCCTCATAGACATTGGGATCCAACTATAGATACCTGCATCGGTGTTGATTTCAACTTCTCTCAACACTTTGAGGGTATTCTCAATGAAAAAGACCATGGACTAGTTTGTCCTTCTTATAGTTGAAAGTGGAGGTAGTTTCATCCTCTATTTCACACGGCTTAGTATTATTCTTTCCCATTCGACTACTTATGTCAATAATTTGAGGGTCTTATAAATGAAAAATACCATAAATGAGATTGAGATTTCTAGATTTAAAATTGGAGGTAGCTTCATCCTCTTTTTCTCCTAGCTTAGTATAATCCTTTCTGATTGATTTTCCATCAATAACAAAGGAACTCAATCACCTTGTAAAATCGAAGTCAGTGGATCATAAAATGGGTGTTCAAATATTTTTTATTCTTCTATCCAATGCTAGAATCCCTCTTGATTCATATGATGTGGCACGATACCCCATGGGGCCTATTGACCTTTCATAACCTCACCAAATCATTCCTAAAAATTCTTATTTTCGAATTCACTTTCTCAATGTGAAAGTATTCATTTAACATAGAGAGATTAAGCATTCATATTTTGTCAATCACAATTATGGGCTACCTTGGATTTACTACAAGATATTATAACTTTATCCATAGTATTTAGAGCCTTCATATGTTCCCATGGACAATTTCTTCAAGAACTTGATATTTTATTCCATATCTTGATCAAATCCTCCATTTGTCTCGATTTGAATTCTTTCCTCTTGTAATCACACCATGATGTCACTAGTAAATGAAGGATTTTTAGTTCCCTTTCGTGGTCTACAAATCCATATGTTAAAATAAAAAAATTATCGCTCATACTATGTAACAACTTGCAACATATTTCAAGCATTATGTTTACCATTTCTAAATATATTTTGATATTTTTTTTACTGAGAAAATTTCAAACTCTTATGTCTACAACCTCTCTAAATATATGCTTGGATACGTTTATTATGATATTACACATTTCGACACAAATATCAAATTTAGTTTCAAATTTTGAAATAAATTATATATATAATCACTTTTATTGTTTTTCTATTTTAGGTGGAAATCATTTTCACAAATAAATTCCTTTTAATCTCTCTAAATAATATATGTTTTCATAGGTTCCTCGAATGATTTGATAGTTAGCCAGCTCGAGAAAGATGGCGTGAATGAAACAAGGGGAGTTATTACCCCTAGCCGCTAGTCAAATATCTAACCTTTTTGAATGACAGGGTCTCGCACTGCAGTTATGGTAGTGCACTACTACACCACAAGGAATTTAATGGATCCCCAAAAGAACTAGAGCTGGAGTACTGGAGCAAGTATGAGGAAACAAGTTTGTGTCACTTTCGCTTTCATGGAGCTCCTCACGATCATTTCACCGGCCTCTATGAAGGTAAGAGGCCTCGGGCAGTCTGTCATTCTTCATTTTCAGTCATCTCTTTGGTTCTTCTGGCATTTCAATATTTCTTGTTGTGAGCATTCTCTGCTCTGTCCCATCGTATCCTTTCCTATGATCCTCTCTCTCTTCAGTTTGCCTCTCACTGATGTTGTACCTCTATCCTATTTTTATCTGGACCAGAACAATAATTGACCTCCTTGCCCCATTCTCTATTGCAATTCTTCCACCATGCCCAGAGAGCATGGTAAACCCAAAAGAGGGCCACAATATTTTAGCTTCATTGCTCGATGCAATTTGCTTGATCCATCACAACCCTCTCTTCCAACCACCGTCTCTCTTGGCATTGGCCAGAACTGGCTTGATTTTCGTTCGCCTTCCCTCTATGATACCATGCTTAATCCTGTAAGATTCTGTGTATCTGAATAAATTCCTCGTCTCAAGATGAAACCTTTGGAAGCTCTACCAGATCCTTGCATGATCACCCATCCTTAGGCCTGACCCTTGGAGCAAGGAGGCACTGTGGTTGAGGAAGAAATTCATCCCCAATTGGCTGACATATTGGATAGCCTAGAACACAACCCCTATACTGGCGATGGAGGAAATTCCAGCAAGAGGTTTTGATGGAGACACAACTCCTCATGAGGACACGATTGGTAAAATTGAGCATCCTTTGATCAATCCATGATGTTTTTCGGATGACCACTTTCATCTGATATTGGATATGCGATGGAACCTCGAGGACCAAATTCACAATTAGAGCATCCTCAATCGACGCATGTACTTCCTATTTGAGTCCCTGTCAGGTTCATCGAACAAAACACATTGTCCAACCTATGGACAAAGGTTCGTCTTCACCTACAACATTGATGGACGCCTCGGTTCGCCAAACCTCTAACTTCTCTCTCTTTTTCCATATCATGAACGAACTTAAGATATTTTCAGTTTTTTTAAATTCTTGGGTGTTTTGCAATAGTCATGATATGTTATATGGCGTAAAATACATTTTCTGGTGCATGATACTAGCCATGTCATATTTTTGTAGTATGACACTTGTCACATAATATTTAGAATTTCAATTATGTTTTCTAAGTTTTTTTGCAAACCACATGTGAACAAGTAAAAAACTATGAACATTGTACTCATTTAAATCTTATACAGTAATATTCTTTTATTTACAAAACAATATATATGTTTTCATAAATATTATAAATTAAAAAAAAAAAAAAATTACTAAATTTATTTAAAAATTATATATAATAATGTATACAATCATTTTTATTTTTATTGTTCTTCAATCATTATCACAAATCAACTCCCTTTCATGATCAACAATTCTATATGTCAAAATAGAAAATCTTTTTATTCTTGCTCATATTATGGAAGAACATTCCAAATTCTATATCGACCATTTCTAAATAAGTTTTGGTAATTTTATAATGTAGCACATTTCTAACTCTATGCTTACCATTGTTAGATATGTTTTGATAATTTTATGATGGTATTTTATATTTGAAAAGAAATATCAAATTTAATTAGTTTTTATTAATTAAAATATTATATTCATAACATTTTTTTATAAAACATATATTGGATGCTAAAAGATTAAAGGGAAACTTAACTTTATATTCATTCCACTTGTGACATTTAGAGAAGCATGGTTTAGTGTTACTCTATTTTCCCTATTTTTCCCTATTTAATTGGAGTAGTTTGATATTTTTTATTATATTCAATTAATATTTTAATAGAAAATGAATATATAATCAAAATAAATTTAGATTCAAAAATTAAAATAATTAGAAAATTCCAACTTTATTGTGACTGTGATTGTTACACTGGAATTGTTTTTTGATAATGTACTTGTTACAGTGGTAAAAGCATGTGTTATTAGATATCTATACCAAGTTGGACATACCTACATGACTGGGTTTTTATAGTCGCTCATTGGAGATTTGGCATTGGAATGGGACGACTACTGCAAGGTGCTCGTGGGATCCAGAGTGCAGCTACAAAACATGGAGGATGAGCTTTTATGGACTAGGGGATATAATTCGAGACTCATTTTTGTAAAAAATGTCTACTCTCCTTTAACAAATAAACTTTGGGATCATACCATTGGTGGTTGGAAAAGACACATGTGGTCTTAGAAAATTCCACAAAAAATCAAACTATTTACTCGGTTATCCATTGAAAACAAAATCCATACTCGGGACACATTGCAACTAAAAGGTTGGGAAGGTCCTCGCATTTGTCAAGTGTGTACAAGTGAAGCAGAGACAATAATGCATCTATTTATTAAGTGTCCCTTTACGAGACAAGTTTGCGATAGGATAAAAATTAAACAAAAGACAAAATATCTTTGGGAAGGGAACTCTCCTTCTATTTGTTTTGAATATTGGGCTAAAACCTAGAGAAAATTTCTCACCCTCCCTTCTTTGGTATGCTAGTTTGTTTGGCTGGAACTAAACACGGCAGTGTTTAAAAATGGGAGTTACACTTCAAAAGTGGCAATCCCTAAAAGAGGCAAGATCCAATTACGAGGAGGCATACGTGTAGGTTGGTTTGATGGAGAAACACACTCAAATGGTCTTAAGAGTGGAGTAGGGGGAATATTAAGGATAAATGAAAATTCGTGTTACATTTGGACAATCAACTTGTTGGGATTTGGTGACAATGAATTCCTCCAAGGATGGATTTGGATCCTTTGCAATTTCAACAAGTGGTATCAGAGCTAGTTGGAGGAGAGGTTGTCGAGAGCGTCAAATTCTCAAAAGAGCCGCAAGAGTGAAACATGTATACAATGCGTCAATTTCCACATCGTCCCAGGGGCCTCCTCTTGGAAGGTGCGACATCCTATAGGTTGGCCTTCCCTTGCTAAAAGATTCTTGAGGTCGTCGCACCCTGACTGTATGGAGAGGGGTGACGACCACTTGAAATTGTTGCAGACTGGTTGCATTTGGATGTGCGACGACCCCTTGAATCACATCGCAAGGAAGGTGCATTGGAAGGTGCAACGACTTCTTAAAAAAATCGCATGTTTTCTTAAAGAAATTTTCGTATGGTTTTGTGAAAAACTTAAGGTATGAGGTCATGCGTTTTTTATTTTTAAATTCAATTTCCTTTTAAAACGTGAACAATTCAAGAAGTCAAGTCACGTCGAGGCTGCTTTAAAAGGTATAAAAAAAATTACTATATTTGGAATATAGTATGTAAAAGGTATAAAGTGAATTTAAAAGGTTAATTTTATTTAAAAAAGGTGAGGTTGGTAAAATGATTCTTTAATTAAACTTTTTATTAATATTTTTGGGTTAATACTATTATTCCTCCACATTTAAAAGGGTTTTATACGAAGTGGGTATTAAAAGATTTTTTCTGCTAATGGTTAAGATGCAGATTTCAAAGTTTGAAGTTGAAAAATTCAGTGTTAAAAGCAACTTTGAGCTCTGGAAGCTCAAGATGTGGGATTTACTGGTGCAACAAGGGTTGCAAAAAGAATTAGCACGCAAGTCAAAGAAAACAACAACCATAACAAATGAGGAATGGGAAGATTTGGATGCAAAATCTCTTCGTACCATTTGTTTATGTTTGGCAGATGATGTTCTGTTTAATATCGTAGGAGAGGATACAAAATGAGGCTTATGGAGCAAGTTGGAAAGCCTATATATGACGAAGTCATTGACGAGAAAAATCTACTTGAAGAGACAATTGTATAGTTTGTGGATGAAAGAAGACACAAAAGATGTTGACCATTTAAATACCTTCAATATCCTTATAGTTCAATTAACTAGTATGGAAATTAAATTCAAAGATGAACATAAGGCTATTACACTATTATGTTCGTTGCCTGAGTCTTGGGATAATCTAGTCACCTCTATTAGCTTTATCTAAGTAGTTGGTGTAGATTATGACTTTGTTGTGGGATTTTTGTTGGCTAAGGAGATGAGGAGAAAATAAAGTCAAGAAACCTCAACTTCAGAGGCGATGTTGGTCAGAGGTCGAACTAAAGAGAAGAATGAGAGAATTTTTTTCTCGATCTAAGTCAAGACACAAAAAGGGTACACAAAAACGTTGGTACTGTGGAAAAAGAGGACATCTTAAGAAAGATTGTTGGAAAAGATAGGAATCTAAGGAAAACTCTACGGATGAAGCAAATTTGGCTGTAACAAATTCAGGTATGAATCATCAAGTTTTATATATTTCTAGTAATTTACAATATCAAGAAGAATTAGGTGCCTCCCACCACATGTGCTCACATAGAAATTGGTTAATTTCTTACCAATTTGTTGATGAGGGTGTAGTATTTATGGGAAGTCGTATTCCTTATAAAACTGTTGGGGTTGGCAGTATTAGAATGAGGATGTTCGATGGTATTGTTAGGGAATTAACGGATGTTATATATGTACCTGAGCTTAAATAAAATATGATTTCATTGGGAGTGTTGGATTCTTGTGGATATAAGTATAGAGGTCAAGGTGGAGCACTCACATTGTCGAAAGGTAGTTTAGTAGTGATGAAGGCAACAAAGGTTGATAATCTGTATAAGATGGAAGGGAGTACTGAAGTAGCATGTGAAGTGAAATATATATCTTCTTGTTTATGGCAGAAGCATCAAGGTCATAAGAGAAGGAAAGAATTGCATGTAACTTAAAATCTTTGTTTCTGAATTTTTTCTTGTTTTATATCTCTGCAAGTCATGATGGTGGTATGAAGGGATGTTGTGCATGGGATCCTACTTCTCACAAGGTCATCATTGACAAAGATATAGTATGTATGGAACAACCAAAAGGGTTGATTCAAGATCACAATGGTAAATTTGTTTGCATGTTAAATAATTCATTGTATGGCGTATTGGTATTGAGAGAAATATACAAGAGGTTTGACAGGACAATTCAGATGAGGGATCAAGAAGCAACAAAAAAATTTATGGGCATGGAATTACCTAGAGATGGTAATGGTAAGTTGTGGTTGGAGTTCATTATGGACATTGTAAAACGAGTCTTTATCCCTCTTTCTTTTGATTATAAGTTTTCTTCAAGCATAGGGCCTATCTCTAAAAAAGAAAATGTTATGTCTCGTGTAAGTTCAGTAGGAGGTCTGTTGTATGTGAAGAAATGGTTAAGATCATATGTTTCACTTGTTAATGATGTTGTCACACACATGACAGATTCAGGTGTTGTAGTGAAATGGGTGCTTCAGTGTTTGAGAAGCCACAAATGTCAGCTATAATGGTTACACTGAAATTCTATGGATATAAGGGGACCTCTCACTAAATATGTCTCACAACACAGTTGTACAAAACATGTTGGACGTGGAGTGACCCCTCACGAAATCCAAACTCGACACATGCGAGATCATGAAACCAATTTTATTAGAGTAGTTGCAGTGGTGCTTGGCTTCTCTTGGCTTGCAGAAAAGGTGATGAACAAAAGGAAGGGGCAAGGTATCACATCAATTGTTGTCAAAGTGGAGATTGTTGGGATTTGGCGATAATGAATTCCTCCAAGGATGGATTTGGATCCTATTATTCTGCGTTGGTTACAACCAAATAGACCAAGTTAAAATATGGATAGACATTGCATTTAAGAATCAATTTCTTGTGTGAATGTATATAAATTCATGTAAGCCCATAGACGCAGAGAGACTGAGAATTTGCAAGTCTGAATAATAAGACAACCGATGCCTATGCTTGGCGGGCGTAGCCCAACGTTTGAGTGAACCACATGAAATCCCTGTGTTTTTTATCTTTGTGATTGTTAATTATCATATGTGAATTGTGCTTTCTGCATTTGCAATTTCAACATAACTGTGGTCAAGGCACTAACACTAGGGAATAATTTCTAGGAGTCCGGGCTACACTAATATTGACACCTAGACTCAATCTTGAAGCATTACAAATATTTGGTGACTCAAAAATCATAATTGGTTGGTTAAATGGCAGAGGAAAATTGCAAGTTATTTCACTTTTGGGCTGGAAGGACGGAATTAGAGAGGTTCAATCCATTTTCAGGGATATCAGCAACACACATATCTATCGAGATTACAACAAGGGTGCCAATTTACTCTTCAAAAATGCATTACAGAAGCAAGAAGAAAAAACCACATACAACCATTGAATTTATAGTTATGAGGGTACTACTCTCTTTCTAAATCTCTTATAGTATCCAGTCATGTCTTTCTAAATCTCTTATAGTATCTAGTCATCTTATAGTGTAATCTCTATTTAAACTAGTTGAAGTGTTACAGTTTTCAAATTGTTTTCGATTGTTTTCGAGGATATATTGTTCCTCAGCCAAGCGATAGTCCGAAAATAGACCATGCTTGATGCGACATTTGGATCGGCTTTCAAAAAATCTCTCAGATTATTAATTTTTTTTTCCTTATGCAGATGCTAAGTGGTTCAGTTTTAGCCATGATTGTTACTCCTCAGTTTTGAAGGATGTATATAGTTTCTGCCATGAGAACAAATTATATATAAATATAATGAGCAATTCTTTTGCTAAAAAAATCATGTGTTCGTGTACTTTCCAGAATTTAACTAGCTTTCGGTCATATCAATAGCATGTGTTCGTGTACTTTTCAGAATTTAACTAGCTTTTGGTCATATCAATTATTTCTTGCTGTCCATCGATATAGTCCAACTTCCAAGCTTGATATGTGAATTTACAATGGAGATAAGGGTCGTTTTGTTTTGGTCATATTAAGTATTGAATTTGCAGGCTGGCTGACCGTCCATATACTACAACTTATAGGGTTAATATGTGACGTCGCAATCCAGATAAGGATGATTTGGGTTTTACACCATAGTTTTTATATGTCCTAAAATAAAGTGCGATGACAAATGGTGTAGATTCTATCTTTTATGAATTTCGTCAATATGCATGATCGTGACATTGACAACTCAAGATGGTGTCTGCAACAACAAAAACAGAGTTTCTGCAGGCCAGACTCAATGGTGCGCGCTGACCGCATTTCTCTAATTTAGAATATGGATAATCTGTCTCAAACTTGCAAATGAGATGGAAGAACATCAATTGTCGTATTATAAATCAATTATTTAAGGCATCTCATAAATTAGTGCGCGCGGAAAGAAATAAAGTGTATGGGAAAATATCGACGGGACTGAATAGACAGGTCCCTTTCAAAAATGCGAAACAAGAGAGTATTTAAATAAAATCTATTAAATAATAATATCACGATGATATAGGAAACGGAGGCCCATACTTGTCGACTGGATATATTTTAGGATT
>SNQJ01S0030332.1:34317-59327 GCA_010110895.2 Picea sitchensis | reverse complement strand
ATATTATTATTTAATAGATTTTATTTAAATACTCTCTTGTTTCGCATTTTTGAAAGGGACCTGTCTATTCAGTCCCGTCGATATTTTCCCATACACTTTATTTCTTTCCGCGCGCACTAATTTATGAGATGCCTTAAATAATTGATTTATAATACGACAATTGATGTTCTTCCATCTCATTTGCAAGTTTGAGACAGATTATCCATATTCTAAATTAGAGAAATGCGGTCAGCGCGCACCATTGAGTCTGGCCTGCAGAAACTCTGTTTTTGTTGTTGCAGACACCATCTTGAGTTGTCAATGTCACGATCATGCATATTGACGAAATTCATAAAAGATAGAATCTACACCATTTGTCATCGCACTTTATTTTAGGACATATAAAAACTATGGTGTAAAACCCAAATCATCCTTATCTGGATTGCGACGTCACATATTAACCCTGTAAGTTGTAGTATATCGACGGTCAGCCAACCTGCAAATTCAATACTTAATATGACCAAAACAAAACGACCCTTATCTCCATTGTAAATTCACATATCAAGCTTGGAAGTTGGACTATATCGATGGACAGCAAGAAATAATTGATATGACCGAAAGCTAGTTAAATTCTGAAAAGTACACTAATACATGCAATTGATATGACCGAAAGCTAGTTAAATTCTGGAAAGTACACTAACACATGATTTTTTTTAGCAAAAGAATTGCTCATTATATTTATATATAATTTGTTCTCATGGCAGAAACTATATACATCCTTCAAAACTGAGGAGTAACAATCATGGCTAAAACTGAACCACTTACTTAGCATCTGCATAAGGAAAAAAAAATTAATAATCTGAGAGATTTTTTGAAAGCCGATCCAAATGTCGCATCAAGCATGATCTATTTTCGGACTATCGCATGGCTGAGGAACAATATATCCTCGAAAACAATTTGAAAACTGTAACACTTCAACTAGTTTAAATAGAGATTACACTAGAAGATGACTAGATACTATAAGAGATTTAGAAAGAGATGACTAGATACTATAAGAGATTTACAAAGAGAGTAGGACCCTCATAACTATAAACCCAATGGTTGTATGTGGTTTTTCCTTCTTGCTTCTGTAATGCATTTTCGAAGAGTAAATTGGCACCCTTGTTGTAATCTCGATAGATATGTGTGTAGCTGATCTCCCTGAAGATGGATTGAAGCTCTCTAATTTCGTCCTTCCAGCCCAAAAGTGAAATAACCTGCAATTTTCCTCTGCCATTTAACCAACCAATTATGATTTTTGAGTCACCAAATATTTGTAATGCTTCAAGATTGAGTCTAGGTGCCAATATTAGTGTAGCCCGGACTCCTAGAAATTATTCCCTAGTGTTAGTGCCTTACCACAGTTATGTTGAAATTTCAAATGCGGAAAGCACAATTCACATATGATAATTAACAATCACAAAGATTAAAACCACAGGGATTTCATGTGGTTCACCCAAATGTTGGGCTACGTCCGCCAAGCATAGGCATCGGTTGTCTTATTATTCAGACTTGCAAATTCTCAGTCTCTGTGCGTCTATGGGCTTACATGAATTTATATACATTCACACAAGAAATTGATTGTTAAATGCAATGTCTATCCATATTTTAACTTGGTCTATTTGGTTGTAACCAACGCAGAATAATAGGATCCAAATCCATCCTTGGAGGAATTCATTATCACCAAATCCCAACAATCTCCACTTTCACAACAATTGACGTGATACCTTGCCCCTTCCTTTTGTTCATCACCTTTTCTGCAAGCCAAGAGAAGCCAAGCACCACTGGAACTTCTCTAATAAAATTGGTTTCATGATCTCACATGTGTCGAGTTTGGATTTAGTGAGGGGTCACTCCACCTCCAACATGTTTTGCACAACTGTGTTGTCAGACATATTTAGTGAGAGGTCCCCTTATATCCATAGAATTTCAGTGTAACCATTATAAGTGACATTTGTGGCTTCTCAAACACTGAAGCACCCATTTCACTACAACACCTGAATCTGTCATGTGCGTGACAACATCATTAACATGTGAACCATATGATCTTAACCATTTCTTCACATACAACAGACCTCCTACTGAACTTACACGAGACATAACATTTTCTTCTTTAGAGATAGGCCCTATGCTTGAAGAAAACTTATAATGAAAAGAAAGAGGGATAAAGACTCGTTTTACAATGTATATACTGAACTCAGCCACAACTTACCATTACCATCTCTAGGTAATTCCATGCCCATAAAAAATTTTGTTGCTTCTTGATCCCTCATCTGAATTGTCCTGTCAAACTTCTTGTATATTTCTCTCAATACCAATAGGCCATACAATGAATTATTTAACATGCAAACAAATTTACCATTGTGATCTTGAATCAACCCTTTTGGTTGTTCCATACATACTATATCTTTGTCAATGATGACCTTGTGAGAAGTAGGATCCCATGCACAACATCCCTTCATACCACCATCATGACTTGCAAAGATATAAAACAAGAAAGAATTCAAAAACAAAGATTTTAAGTTACATGCAATTCTTTCCTTCTCTTATGACCTTGATGCTTCTTCCATAAACAAGAAGATATATCTTTCACTTCAGATGCTACTTCAATACTCCCTTCCATCTTATAAAGATTATCAACCTTTGTTGCCTTCATCACTACTAAACTACCTTTCGACAATGTGAGTGCTCCACCTTGAGTTGTATACTTATATCCACAAGAATCCAACACTCCCAATGAAATCAAATTTTATTTAAGATCAGGTACATATATAACATCCGTTAATTCCATAACAATACCATCGAACATCCTGATTCTAATATTGCCATCCCCAACAATTTTATAAGGAATACGATTTCCCATAAATACTACACCCTCATCAACAAATTGGTAAGAAATGAACCAATTTCTATGTGAGCACATGTGGTGGGAGGCACGTAATTCTTCTTGATATTGTAAATTACTAGAAACAGATAAAACTTGATGAGTCATACATGAATTTGTTACAACCAAATTTTCTTCAGTCGTAGAGTTTTCCTTAGATTCTTATCTTTTCCAACAATCTTTCTTAAGATGTCCTCTTTTTCCACAGTACCAACGTTTTTCTTTACCCTTTCTGTGTCTTGACTTAGATCAAGAAAAACTTCTCTCATTCTTCTCTTTAGTTCGACCTCTGACCAACATCGCCTCTGAAGTTGAGGTTTCTTGACTTTATTTTCTACTCATCTCCTCAGCCAACAAAGATCCCACAACAAAGTCATAATCTAAACCAACTACTTAGATAAAGCTAATAGAGGTGACTAGATTATCCCAAGACTCAGGCAACGAACACAATAGTGTAATAGCCTTATGTTCATCTTCGAATTAAATTTCCATACTAGTTAATTGAACTATAACAGTATTGAAGGTATTTAAATGGTCAACATCTTCTGTACCTTCTTTCATCCACAAACTATACAATTGTCTCTTTAAGTAGATTTTTCTCGTCAATGACTTCGTCATATATAGACTTTCAAACTTGCTCCATAAGCCTCATGTTGTATCCTCTCCTACGATATTAAACAGAACATCATCCGCCAAACATAAATGAATGGTACTAAGAGATTTTGCATCCAAATCTTCACATTCCTCATTTGTCATGGTTGTTGGTTTCTTTGAATTACGTGCTAATTCTTTTTGCAACCCTTGTTGCACCAATAAATCCCACATATTGAGCTTCCAGAGCTCAAAGTTGCTTTTAACGCTGAACTTTTCAACTTCAAACTTTGAAATCTGCATCTTTTTCATTAACAGAAAAAATCTTTTAATACCCACTTCTTATAAAATCCTTTTAAATGTGGAGGAATAATAGTATTAACCCAAAAATATTAATAAAAAGTTTAATTAAAAAATCCTTTTACCAACCTCACCTTTTTTAAATAAAATTAACCTTTTAAATTCACTTTATACCTTTTACATACTATATTCCAAATATAGTAATTCTTTTTATACCTTTTAAAGCAGCCTCGACGTGACTTGTTCACCTTTTAAAAGGAAATTGAATTTAAAAATAAAAAACGCGTGACCTCATACCTTAAGTTTTTCACAAAACCATACGAAAATTTCTTTGAGAAAACATGTGATTTTTTTAAGAAGTCATCGCACCTTCCAATGCACCTTCCCTGTGATGTGATTCAAGGGGTCGTCGCACATCCAAATGCAACCAGGATGCAACGATTTCAAGTGGTCGTCACCCCTCTCCATACAGTCAGGATGCGACGACCTCAAGAATCTTTTAGCAAGGGAAGGCCAACCTATAGGAAGTCGCACCTTCCAAGAGGAGGCCCCTACGATGATGTGGAAATTGACGCATTGTACACATGTTTCACTCTTGCGGCTCCTCTGAGAATTTGATGTCCTCGACAACCTCTCCTCCAACTAGCTCTGATACCACTTGTTGAAATTGCAAAGGATCCAAATCCATCCTTGGAGGAATTCATTGTCACCAAATCCCAACAAGTTGATTGTCCAAATGTAACATGAATTTTCATTTATCCTTAATATTCCCCCTACTCCACTCTTAAGACTATTTGAGTGTGTTTCTCCATCAAACCAACCTACAGGTATGCCTCCTCGTAATTGGATCTTGCCTCTTTTAGGGATTGCCACTTTTGAAGTGTAACTCCCATTTTCAAACACTGTCGTGTTTAGTTCGAGCCAAACAAACTAGCATACCAAAGAAGGGAGGGTGAGAAATTTTCTCTAGGTTTTGGCCCAATATTCAAAACAAATAGAAAGAGAGTTCCCTTCCCAAAAATATTTTATCTTTTGTTCAATTTTTATCCTATCGCAAACTTGTCTCGTAAAGGGACACTTAATAAATAGATGCATTATTGTCTTTTCTTCACTTGTACACACTTGAAAAATGTGAGGACCTGCCCAACCTTTCAGTTGCAATGTGTCCCAAGTATGGATTTTGTTTTCAATGGATAACCGAGTAAATAGTTTGATTTTTTGTGGAATTTTCCAAGACCACATGTGTCTTTTCCAACCACCAATGGTATGATCCCAAAGTTTATTTGTTAAAGCAGAGTAGACATTTTTTACAGAAATGAGTCCCGAATTATCTCCCCTAGTCCATATAAGCTCATCCTCCATGTTTTGTAGCTGCACTCTGGATCCCAAGAGCACCTTGCAGTAATCGTCCCATTCCAATGCCAAATCTCCAATGAGCGACTATAAAAACCCAGTCATGTAGGTACGTCCAACTTAGTATAGATATTTAATAACACATGCTTTTACCACTGTAACAAGTACATTATCAAAAAAAAAATCCACTATAACAATCACAATCACAGTAAAGTTGAAATTTTCTAATTATTTTAATTTTTGAATCTGAATTTATTTTGATTATATATTCATTATTTCCTATTAAAATATTAATTAAATATAATAAAAAATATCAAACTACTCCAATTAAATTTGGAAAAATAGGCAAAATAGAGTAACACTAAACCATGCTTCAAATGTCACAAGTCGAATGAATATAAAGTTAAGTTTCCCTTTAATCTTTTAGCGTCCAATATATGTTTTATAAAAAAATGTTATGAATATAATATTTTAATTAATAAAAACTAATTAAATTTGATATTTCTTTTCAAATATAAATTAGCATCATAAAATTATCAAAACATATCTAACAATGGTAAGCATAGAGTTGGAAATGTGCTACATTATAAAATTACCAAAACTTATTTAGAAATGGTCGATATAGAATTTGGAATGTTATTCCATAATATGAGCAAGAATAAAAAGATTTTCTATTTTGACATATAGAATTGTTGATCATGAAAGGGAGTTGATTTGTGATAATGATTGAAGAACAATAAAAATAAAAATGATCGTATACATTATTATATATATATTTTAAATAAATTTAGTATTTTTTATTTTTTTTAAATTTATAATATTTATGAAAACATATATATTGTTTTGTAAATAAAAGAAAATATATTACCGTATAAGATTTAAATGAGTACAATGTTCATAGTTTTTTACTTGTTTACATGTGGTTTGCAAAAAAACTTAGAAAACATAATTGAAATTCTAAATATTATGTGACAAGTGTCATACTCCAAAAATATGACGTGGCTAGTATCATGCACTATAAAATGTATTTTACGCCATATAACATATCATGACTATTGCAAAGCACCCAAGAATTTAAAAAAACTGAAAATATCTTAAGTTGGTTCCTCATATGCAAAAAGAGAGAGAAGTTAGAGGTTTGGCGAACCCAGGCGTCCATCAATGTTGTAGGTGAAGACGAACCTTTATCCATAGGTTGGAAAATGTGTTTTTTCCGATGAACCCTACAGGGACTCAAATAGGATGTCCATGCATCGATTGAGGATGCTCTAATTGTGAATTTGGTCCTCGAGGTTCCATCACATATCCAATATCAGATGAAAGTGGTCATCCGAAAAACATCGTGGATTGATCAAAGGATGCTCAATTTTACCAATCGTGTCGTCATGAGTTGTGTCTCCATCAATACCTCTTGGTGGAATTTCCTCCATCGCCAGTATAGGGGTTGTGTTCCGAGCTATCCAATATGTCAGCCAATTGGGGGGGAATTTCTTCCTCAACCACGGTGCCTCCTTGCTCCAAGGGTCAGGCCTGAGGACGGGTGATCATGCAAGGCTCTGGTAGAGCTTCCAAAGGTTTCATCTTGAGAGGAGGAATTTATTCATATACATGGAAGCTTCCAGGATCAAGCATGGTATCATAGAGGGAAGACGAACGAAAATCAAGCCAGTTCTGGCCAATGCCAAGAGAGACGGTGGTTGGAAGAGAGGGTTGTGATGGATCAAGCAAATTGCGTCGAGCAATGAAGCTAAAATATTGTGGCCCTATTTTGGGTTTACCATGCTCTCTGGGCATGGTGGAAGAATTGCAATAGAGAATGGGGCAGGGAGGCCAATTAGTGTTCTGGTCGAGATAAAAATAGGATAGAGGTACAACATCAGTGAGAGGGAAACTGAAGAGAGAGAGGATCATAGGAAAGGATATGACGGGACAGAGCGGAGAATGATCACAACAAGAAATCTTGAAATGCCAAAAGAACCAAAGAGATGACTGAAAATGAAGAATGACAGACTGCCCGAGGGCTCTTACCTTCATAGAGGCCGGTGAAATGATCGTGGGGAGCTCCATGAAAGTGAAAGTGACACAAACTTGTTTCCTCATACTTGCTCCAGTACTCCAGCTCTGGTTTTTTTGGGGATCCATTAAATTCCTTGTGGTGTAGCAGTGCACTACCATAACTGCAGTGTGAGAGCCTGTCATTCAAAGAGGTTAGATATTTGACTAGCGGCTAGGGGTAATAACTCCCCTTGTTTCATTCATGCCATCTTTCTCCAGCTGGCTAACTATCACATCATTCGAGGAACCTATGAAAACATATATTATTTAGAGAGATTAAAAGGAATTTATTTGTGAAAATTATTTCCACCTAAAATAGAAAAACAATAAAAGTGATTATATATATAATTTATTTCAAAATTTGAAACTAAATTTGATATTTGTGTCGAAATGTGTAATATCATAATAAACGTATCCAAGCATCTATTTAGAGAGGTTGTAGACATAAGAGTTTGAAATTTGCTCAATAAAAAAAATATCAAAATATATTTAGAAATGGTAAACATAATGCTTGAAATATGTTGCAAGTTGTTACATAGTATGAGCAATAATTTTTTTATTTTAACATATGGATTTGTAGACCACAAAAGGGAACTAAACATCCTTCATTTACCAGTGACATCATGGTGTGATTACAAGAGGAAAGAATTCAAATCGAGACAAATGGAGGATTTGATCAAGATATGGAATAAAATATCAAGTTCTTGAAGAAATTGTCCATGGGAACATATGAAGGCTCTAAATACTATGGATAAAGTTATAATATCTGGTAGTAAATCCCCATAAATTGTGATTGACAAAATATGAATGCTTAATCTCTCTATGGTAAATGAATACTTTCACATTGAGAAAGTGAACTCGAAAATAAGAATTTTTAGGAATGATTTGGTGAGGTTATGAAAGGTCAATAGGCCCCATGGGGTATCGTGCCACATCATATGAATCAGGAGGGATTCTAGCATTGGATAGAAGAATAAATAATATTTGAACACCCATTTTATGATCCACTGACTTCGATTTTACAAGGTGATTGAGTTCTTTCGTTATCGATGGAAAATCAATCAGAAAAGATTATACTAAGCCAGGAGAAAAAGAGGATGATGCTACCTCCAATTTTAAATCTAGAAATCTCAATCTCATTTATGGTATTTTTCATTTTGAAGACCCTCAAATTATTGACATAAGTAGTCAAATGGGAAAGAATAATACTAAGCCGTGTGAAATAGAGGATGAAACTACCTCCACTTTCAACTATAAGAAGGACAAACTAGTCCATGATCTTTTTCATTGAGAATACCCTCAAAGTGTTGAGAGAAGTTGAAATCAACACCTATGTAGGTATCTATAGTTGGATCCCAATGCCTATGAGGGTCTTAGCAAGTGTAAGCTGAAGTGCTTGTATACCAATTATTCGAAGATAGTTATTCTCCACAAGTGATTGGTGAAACTTCTTTTCTAAAGGTTATATTTTAGATTATGGTTATGTGCCTCGATGAAAACACCTTATTGTTTGGATGAAATCCACCAATTATGTTGTAGATATCAAGTAGAAAGAGGATCTCTTAGAGGACATTCATGTGGACGATAAATCCCTACTTTTTTAAGCTAAAAAAATGGAAAATCAACCTATGTTGTTGAAATACAACATATACAAATATTCAACCATTATTATGGTATTGAAATTAGGTAGAGGAAAGATGGTTTGTGGGTTTTTTTCATCTTTGCTTCAATGATGTGGTCGTAAGAAAACCCTCTATAGATTTACCAACTCATTCACACACTGTCTATCTTCTGGAGAAATAAGAAAAGGTTCTAGGAGGAGGTAATAGAGAAGGTGGTTTGAAATCTCCTTTCATAAAGCAAATCCAAGGAAATAATTGTCAAGTTTAGGAAAAGGATTGTGATGCATTTCTTGCTTCTAAAAGTTTCTTTACTATTTAATTTCACACTCTTGTTGAGTATTAGAAAGATGATCCATGGTTTTTGGAAAGAATGGGGATTTTGTTTACCCTATGAATCTCAAAATTTAACATAGCCAATATATATGTTACCAAAATGCATGTTTGGGTACACGTCACAAATTTTCCTATACACTGGTGAGACTTAGATATTTTTGAAGATATCTAGAAAACCGTGAAAAAATATTTGAAACAATCTATAGGTTGGACTAATATTAGTATTTTCACATATGTGTGTATATGTGTTGGGGTCACAATTGTTAATGGATTACTAGATAAATTCATACTTCAAAGGAAAGGCTCGAAGTTGACTCAAGAATTAGATTATGAAAATACAACTTTCAAGTGCTAAGTTTTTCAACAAGTATGACATTTGTAGGATACACATCCTCGAACACAAGCTTATCCTAAAAGGAAAAAATAGCATAAATCAAAACCCGAAAGGATGGTTGATCATTTGAGCAACCAATATTTGATGATGAAGAGGAATAGATTGATGAACATCAACAACCTAAAATGTTACAGAGAGATACCAACTAATTCCCATGAGTATAGGTTGTTCAATCAACACCCTCGATGATGGATAGAGAAGAATAATATAATACCATGTTGGTGGTATTTGCTAATAAATTATCATTATGGGGGAATGAAGAGTCTCTAGTGCCCTAACAATTATTTTCATAAGGAATTAACACTCAATCTAAATTTTGGACATATGATGTCTTATAGAAATCTTAATAATGTGATTTTTGAATTATCATTATGGTACATTTTCAAAGGTGTGGTATGAAATTAAAAAGAAGAGAAGAAATGAAAGACATAGAAATACGCATTCCCGTGTAAAATTAAATTTTTAATAATAATATAGATTTCATATTAAAATTGTCAATAGGACATATAGATGAGACATGCACATTAAAAACTGTATTTTTCTTTCAATTTTTTATAACAATGTTTTCTTCTGAAAAAATTATAAATTTTAATACTTCCCCACTAAATCTAAAACAACAAAAGTGAAATATAATATGACAAGATTTTATTATGTGATCAACACTTGAAGCAATTTTTAATAAAGTGAAAAATATCTAAAAGAAAAATAAGTAAAACATGAGGCAACATTGAATATGTAAACACTCGTTTACTCGTTAACATAATTTACCAAGTTCTGAGAACAAAATAAGTTTTTCTCCCTTCGTAGGCCCATCATAAATATGAAATTGATACATGGATAACACCTCTCTCATGTTCGACTTCAGGCTTGCAAAAAAAATTCATGAAGGTATACAAAAACTGAAACCCTTGAGAATGTAACATATATAAAATATAATAATAATAATCAATGAATAATCATAGTATTAATAATTAATTTCGTTAACTAAAGGTATTTGTAACACACCCGACCCCTAAGTACCCTTTTTAGGGATGGGGCATACATATGTTTCTTACTCAAATAATCTTGAATAATCTCTCTGAGATGATCCATCCTCTTCTACTTTCCCGTAGATTTCTAACGAATGTTATGAGGCTCTAATATGACCTATGGTTTATAAGTTATAGCTTCCTGAAGTCCTTCGAGTGTTCATTGATTGAGTGCCACATGGAAGCCACGTGTATCCATATCCTTCATACCATTCTCAGGTTCCTATCTCTCGCAAGGATGGTCCATCCACTGTCTGAACCAATGGTGAGACTTAATCCTCATTTAACACAGAACTAGAGGAGAATTCAACATTTGGAACTTAAGGTAATAAACATCCCTTTTATTTCTTGCACGCATGTCCTTTGGAGTCTCAAAATTCTGAAGGATCCTGAAATATTGCCACATGGCTGTAGCCTTTGGGCCCTTCACTCTTCCCATGATGTGAGGCAAATATTGCATAGATTCAATTTTATTAGTATCCACTCAGACACCATCCTTGCTGACAATATGACATAGGTATTCCACTTCTAAGGCACAAATGGACATTTAGATTGTTTGAGGAAAAGTTTCTTCTTAGAGAGTAGACTGAGAACTTGATTCACATGGGAGAGATGGGATGACCAAGTTTTACTATAGATGATAATATCATCAAAGAAGACTAAGACAAAATGATGGAGAAAAGGATGGAAGACATGATTCATAATACTTTGGAAACTAGAAGGATAATTACACAATCCAAAGGGCATTACCAAGAATTCATAATGACCCTCATGAGTGTGAAATGGAGTCTTGGGGATGTTTTCTTCTTTCATACGGATATGGCAGTAGATCAAATGTAGATCCAATTTCGTGAAGTAATGAGAACCACTCAATTCATCCAAAAGGTCATCAATGAAAATAATGGGGAATTTGTCTTTGATTGTGAGTTTTTTGAGGGTGCAAAAATCATGACAGATGCGTCAAGTATCTTCTTTCTTGAGTACCATGAACACATGGGAATAATAGGGGCTGGTACTAGGACAAATAACACTGGATTCTAGTAATTCATGAAATGTTTTCTCAATTTCATTCTTCTGGGAAAAGGGATGATGATAAGGACAAACATTGGGGGGAAGACTACCTGCGATGAGAGGGATGGAATGATCATGGATGCCACAGGAAGGGGTGAGTTATTTGGGTGTGGTAAAAAACAACTTGGTGGTGGGAGATGATAGATTGGAGGTTGAGATGCACAGAAGGTGTCTCAACAACACAAATGGAGTGGAGTTGGGATATAACTTCTGAATTACTTTTTTTAGGATATTTTCCATGCGACGGGAACTGATGATCTCAAGGGAGCTTGCTATGATTCCTTGGAACTTATGTTTTTGTCCCTCTTGTTGGAATTGCATGGTTAAGTCCTTAAAATCATTGATAATGGGGACTCAAGTATGTAACCATTCGACACCAAGAAAAATGTCACAACCACCCATGTCTATAGAAAACATATGGGATTTCAGGTGATATTAACCAATTTGGAGTCACACATTTTCACATCGTCCCCCACATTTCATGGAATGACCATTGACAATCATGATTTGAAAATCATTGATGCCATGGATGTAACAATTGAATTCTTAGGCAATGTGGCGATGATTAAAGTTACGGGTGATACCACTGTCCACAAAGATGATGACTTTCCTATTTTTTATGTAATCAATTAATTTGAGAGTATGGGGAGCAGAGAAGCTAGTGAGGGAATTAAGTGAAATCATTGGGTCAACTTCGAGTGGGTTAGAGGGTGGGGTGAGGAAATATGGTGGGCGTAGTTCCTCCACAGTAGAAAAAACCACATCTTCTTCAAAAAGATCCCCAGTCATAGCCATAAAAATATTTTTTTCCTTACACTTGTGCTCGAGAAAATATTTGTCAGCACAATTATAACAAAGACCCTTGAGTTGATGTTCATCCATTTCACCCTTGGATAATTTACTGATCTTGAGGGGAGTTGCATGAGGATCAAATTTGGTGGATTTAGGGCAAGGAGGAAAGGAGGGTTTGTGGGTATGGGAGGAGACAATTTGTTCGTCCTCCTTAGCTCATTAAGTAGTTTTGAACCAAGTTTGGGGGCATTCCACGAGAACATGGGCACAAATTTCATCTTTGAGGCCACTAATTAAGCATTCCATAAAGAAAGCATCTGACATGCTCTCTATTCTGAAATCCAAGTGCCAAAATGTAAGAATAAAATCTTCCACTATCCCATAATGTTTTAAGTTGATCAAATGACCTAAAAGGTGGGTGTCATAGTCAAAATGGTCATAAAGTTAAGACACAAACTATGTTCAAGCAACAGACCATTGTTGTGCATTTTTTCTCCATTGCAACCATTTCCATCGTTATGGATTCAGATATAGAATACTATAATAATGCTTGACTAAATAATCAGTAATTCCATGAAAAGAGAAATAATGTTCCATTTGGTTGACCTGGTGTGTGGGATTGGATCCATCAAATTTGTCCACCTCAATTTGGGGAGGGTGGAGGTCTCATGAAAAGTGGGTAGTATGAGGAACTTGGTAATGAGAAGATTCATGGTCATCCTAATAAGATGGTTGTTCAGAAGAGGAAGGGTTCTGGAAATGGCCCATGAAGTTTTCAAAGATGGACTTGTCCCCTTTGAGGTCTTTAAGGTCTTCGATGTGTGAACATTTTTCCTTGAGCATATCAATAGATGAATTCATTAAGATGATGTTGGAAGTGCTAGTCTTGATGTTTTCTTTGCTCTACTGGTTGTTAGAAATCAAGGTATTGAGTTCTTGGGATCTTGTGGTTTCCATTTGGAACAAGGGGTAGAAAAATGGTATAGGGGAAACAAAAGGGGTCTAGAGGGATAGGTGGGACCAGTGAGAAGAAGGGTGTCAAATGATAGGTACCACTACAATCAGGGAGAAAAAGGAAATCCAATGGGATCGGGGCCAAATAAGGGTGACAGAGAAGGGTTAGATCCACACAAAAAAATTATGTTAAAAATGTAGGTATCACTAGAATTAGGGAAAAAAGAGGAACCCGGTGGGATAGGTCCCAAATAAGTGTCCCCGTGGGACCACTATACTTTTTTTTCCATTTTTTTTACTCCTCCGGAGTTATACTATGTCCTAAATAATAGTGCAGTGACAAAACTCCCAAATTATTAACAAGAAGAAATCTATAGTGATTTCAAAACTAGAATTCAAAAGGCACAGTTGCATGGCAACAAATCTTGTCTATTCTATTTTTGTTTCTGTCCCGAGGGG
Source organism: Picea sitchensis (assembly GCA_010110895.2). Taxonomy (NCBI): domain Eukaryota; kingdom Viridiplantae; phylum Streptophyta; class Pinopsida; order Pinales; family Pinaceae; genus Picea; species Picea sitchensis. The sequence continues at coordinate 45,473 of SNQJ01S0030332.1, read as the reverse complement.
TAGGATATTATGGGTTTCTACAGGAAATGGTTTTCCCTATGTTGTAGATCTCTGATATACGTGCGGCTTCCAACAATAGTACTCATCCCAACATCTCAAGGCACACACTAAGGAGGTTAGACTGTTCCCTTAGTCATACTACCTGACTACCAATATACTAGAGAGCATCCCCGGAGTGTTTTTGTCAGTTACACTATAGCAGTTAGGAGGCCGATTGATTTATCTATGGAGGGCTTCAACAAAGCTATGCCGATCCATATACAGTTGTGTCTGATGCGCTACCAATTGGGTACCAACATGGGTTACAAGGTTGGCCAACATATGCATGCTTAAGTACCTCTTGTATTTCCTACATGTATGACTCACCAAATGCAGGTTTATGCGTGCAACGATAGATCCTTGTAGCTTTAAGACTTTGGAATACGTCTCTACCCTAAGAAAATTTAAGCCACAGTTTTATGTTGAGGAAGGTGCTCTGTTTTATAAAAATATTCCAAATATAAAATAATATGCATAACATAAATATTTTATCTTGAAATGGTAGAGAAAAAATGATATAACGACAACAATACTAGAATAATAATGGAACAACACTAGGATAACACCATAATGAGCACTTTGATTATTGATAGCAATGTTCACTTGCCTCTTGGATGGGGAAACCTCTAGCAGAGAGAAACTCTATTAAAATAATATCCACGACAATATTTCTCATATCCTCTACTTCTATTTATACTAAATCTATCTATTGAAAAGAACAATCTAGAGGAAGATCCTTCTAGAAGAGGAAACTTCTATTGGGTGTTCTTACATTTGACTGATTCTTCCTTATTGCTAGGACTTATTAATATTTGACTTTATTACATGGAATTATATTATTCTACCTACATGAGGGGTTAGGGAGGTTAGGTCCCTAACAACTCCCGAATACTCTTAGATTACTGGTTCGCATTACTTCATGATAATTGAATGGATCAAGGTTTAATCGTGCGACAATTTTATCTGTCCTGGATAAGGAAACTACCAGGAACCGGTTAACCTTGTGGGTAACTACAACCATCAGTTTCCTTCGACTAGTTTATAAACGATAGGGTCAAAACACTTCGGAGATGCAAACTCCCATAGCTCCGAAGCCAGAAAGGATTAACTCCTTTAGGGCCCAGCGTAGGGTTACCATACCTTGGTCACAAGGGTCCTTCAGAAACTATCGTGGGCTACTCACTAATTCCTTTAGCCATAAAAGGGTTAAGTACATTGGAATGAGCCCTCGGTCCTATGGTGAAGATTCTGAAGGGGGTGTCGTCCTTCCACAGATTTTGAAGTTTAAATTCCAGCGAGGGTAGATTCAAGAGGTGGAGAAGACTTAACCATTTCTATAAATCCTAGCTGACCCTCTTATAGGCTTACATCCCATGAATCTTTAACTGCTAAACTGAGGCAAGAACACGACCATTCAAAAACATGATTTCATAGAGAAATAATTCATATATCTACCTTAATCATTCAATACAGAATTTGTTCATAAACAGATATATATATATATATATATATATATATAGATATAGATATATAATCACGATTTCAATTTCAATACACAAAGTATGAAGATACTTATCAGAAAACCAAAGTTCATGAAGCGACTATTGAAAGGAGTGCTTGTTTCCACCCAACCATAAGCACAACTACTCTTGACGGATTTATCGATGTCCACCCCTAAGCTAGACCACGATGCTCTGAGAGAGACTCTTTCTTCTTAATCAACAATGGTGAGGGACATAGGCTACTTTCCTCCTCCCACAGGATCCTGGCAGTGGGTTTTATCTGTACCAAGCAAGGAGGTTTTCCTGAGTACTTCCATAGTCACTCATCATCCTCATTTAAGAGTTTGTAATGAAAACCTTTCCAACAACTTATTATTACCATAATGATATTATCTCCCAGTGTTTCCTAAAACCAGAGAGTTGAAAGTGCTCTTTTCACTTATCGAGATTGATCTCTTTTCAAATCTACTCTCTTTGCATATCTTATTTCTTGTCTCCTTTGCCTCTACCCATGAATTACCTCTTTTATTGCCTTCCTCAACAACGTTGCATGGGTCTGAATCTCCAACTTTTGGTCTGGTCTGTAATTATTACGGATGGGTATTCTTCTCCATATCCTCATTAACTCTTGAGGAGGACACTTCCAGCTACCACTCTAACTGGTAATTCATTTATGGGTTAGAGGACTGTTCTGAGTTATTAAATACAATAAGGTACTGGTTTGGTGGGGTTCATCTCAATCATTCTTATTTCACCTCACCATATCTCTCTTAGTATCCATGGTCTATTATGGAAAACCCCCCTTTCAAAAGTTATTCAACACTTATCCATTTTCTATTAATAACAAAAAATACATACATTGACCTTTTATACAAAGGTTCATCAAATCAAACATTCACACATATCTAGTCTACCATAGTCTCTTGGAAAATTATAGTTATATTTAAAAACTAGGGGAAAAAGAGGTATTAGAATCATCTCCCCCTTAAAGGAACATCATCCTCGATGTTCTATATGTTGATGTGATATGTATTTATAGAAGTAAACAAAAATGGATATCCATGTTTCATGGCATCTTCCAGTTCACATCTGCCCTCATCTGGGACAAAGTGTTTCCAATACACCTTGACCTATGAAATGGTTTTGTTCCTGAGTGGGGTTTCCTTCCTATCTATTATGCATTGAGGTTCTAGAAGGAATTCTCCCTCTAGTTCCACCTAAATCACAGACCAGTCAATAATATGATTATAATCATGTAGATATTACTTTAATAATGAAACATGGAAAACATTATGTGCCTTTATTGTGGGAGGAAGTTATAGGATATAGGCTANAGAAGGAATTCTCCCTCTAGTTCCACCTAAATCACAGACCAGTCAATAATATGATTATAATCATGTAGATATTACTTTAATAATGAAACATGGAAAACATTATGTGCCTTTATTGTGGGAGGAAGTTATAGGATATAGGCTATAGGTCCCACTCTATCTAAAATTTCAAAGGGTCTACAATATTGATTTTCCATCTTGGCACAATCTCCCATTCTCAAGGAACTTCTCTTATGTCTAACTCCAAGATACACATGATCCCTTGTTTTGAACTCTCTAGGAGTTCTCTTTCTCCCTGCATAGTTTTTCTGTCTATCCTGAGCTATTTTTAGTTTTTCTTTTATCTGAATCACTTGTTGTTCCATTTATTTCAACATGTCTGCCCGATTGCAATTCTACATACTAAATTATTCTTGGTGATTGGAATCTCACATTATCTACCATAGAGGGCTTCAAAAGGGCTCATCCTCAATGACTCTTGATAGCCATTGTTGTAGGTAAACTCTACCAGTGGTAGGTAGTGTTCCCACTTCTTAGGATGATTCATTACATGCATCCTTAACATTTCCTCTAATAATTTATTTTCCCTCTATGTTTCTCCATTCATTTGAGGGTGACAAGATTTCTTAAACAATAATTTAGTATCCAAACTAGCCCTTAAAGATTTTCATAAATTTGAGGTGAATTTCATATCTCTGTTAGATATGATCTCCTTAGGCATTCCGTGCTGCCTAAATATTTATTTCATGAAAATACTAGAAATATCTATTTCTTTCCAAGTTGACTTGACGGGAAGGAAGTGAGCATCCTTGCTCAATTTTTCCACCACTACCATGATGGCATCATTTTGCTTGGTCAATTTTGGTAATCCGGTGATGAAATCTATGGAGATGGTTTCCCATTTCCATTCTGGAATTGGTAGGGGCTGAAACAACATTGTTGGATGTCAGTGTTCTTCTTTAACCTAGTGACATTATATAAATTTATCCAAGTAATCAACTACATCCTTCTTTAGTCCTGGCCAATAGAATAGTTTCCTAGTGGTCGTAATCATTTTCTGATAACCAGGGTGACCATTATATGGTATTCTGTGTAGTTATTCCATCATGAACCTCTTCAAGTCGTCATGATTCGATATATAAACCTACCCTTGTAAGTTAGCATTCCATCATTCAACATTTCACATCCTTCATACCTCATCTCTGTGGACTCTTTCTCTCAGTACGATTTTACAGCCTTGAAAAATGCATATGTTTCTTGTGCATTTTTTACTCTCTCCCTAACATTCATTTCATAGGTGCTTACAAATTCCACATGAATCACTTTCACACTTCTTCTAAGGGCATCAACCACCCTATTTTATTTTCCTTTTATGTGATTGATTTCAAAACCAAACTCACTAAGGAGATCCATCCATCTAGTTTGTGTAGCATTAAGTTTTGGTTTATCAAACATGTATCTCAACCAAGAATGGTCTGTCATAAGAAAAAATCTTCTACCCAGAAGGTAATGCCTCCACATTTTTAAAGCATGAAATATGGCATCAAATTATAGATCACGGGCCACATTATTTATTTCATGCTCATTCAATTTTTTGGACTAATAGAAAATTACATATTCTTCTTGCATAAGGACTCCTCTAAGTCCTTCCTTGCAGGAATCTATAAACACAAGGGAGTCCTTGTTTGGGTCTACACTTTTGAGCATAGGTGAATTGGTTATAATGTGTTTCATCTCATGGAATCTCTCTTCACATTCTAATGTCCAAATGAATTTAACTCCCTTTTTCTAAAGGGAAGTGATTGGGAAACCAATCTTCGAAAATCATGTTATGAACCTTCTATAGTATCATGTTAGGCCCATAAATGATATGATATCGGATACATCCTTTGGGGTATGAGAATCCATAATGGATTTGATCTTGTCAGCATCATATGCCACCCCTTATTCAAAAATAAAATGGCCTAAGTAATGGACTTGTTTCTGGAAAAAGTCACACTTACTAAACTTAGCATAGAGATGATATTCTCTTAGTACTTGAAGCACTAACTTGAGACGTTCTTCATGATCTTCCCTATTCTTAGAATAGATTAGGATATCACCAATGAAAACCAATATAAATATGTCTAATAATTTACTGAGTACATTATTCATTAAGCACATAAAAGTGGTTGGTGCATTGGTTAGCCCGAATCACACCACCACAAATTCATAGTAACCATATCTTGTCCTAAAGGCTATTTTGTGGATGTATTCATCCTTAATTTGAACCTGATGGTATCCATACCTCAATTCATTCTTGGATAAAATCATAGCACCCCTTAATCGGTCAAACAATTCATCGATCATTGGCAAGGGAAACTTATTCTTTATGGTTGTCTTATTGAGTTTCCTACAGTCTATGCACAACCCAAGTGTGACATCCTTCTTTTTCACAAACAAGGCTGGTGATCCCCATGGAGAAACACTAGGTTTGATGTATCCCTTGTCCATCATTTCCTTTATATGTAGTTTGAGATCAACTAGCTCTCGTGTACTCATTCTATAGGGTGTTCTAGAAACTGGCACCACTCCTAGTGAAAGTTCTACTGAAAAGTCAATATCCCTTCTCTGAGGTAGACCTAGTACCTCTTCTAAGAACACATATTTATACTCTCTCAATATGGGACTCTCCTTTAGTCTTGGTTTGTTTTCCTCAATAGAGTCCAACATTGTATTTCATACAAAGGACATCCTTTGATGTAGTACTTCTTCACATGAAGTGTTGATATTTGTCTCATTGAGACAAGATTTTGAATACCTTGTAGTGTTACCTTTCTCCCTTATTCATTTTCACACTCCAAAGTTTTATTGTAATAGTCCAACTTGGTTTTCTGGGAATCCAACTAGTCCATGCCAATAAACAGGTCATAAGATCCTAAAGGGAGTATGTTTATGTTCGCTTGGGTGGGAAATCCACTCATAACAAATTGACAAGATGGTTTGACCTCTATTACTTTTAGTTTGGTTCCAGTGTCTAGTTGTAGCAGCCATGATTTAACATGTTTAACTTGTTTCAATTTACATTTCTCTACAGTTTGAGGGGAAACATAACTCAAATTAGAACTAGGGTCAATTAAAATGGAAACTAGATGGTTGGAAAACATACTTTCCATCTCCACCACTGAAGCTTCGTGGTTGACTTGTTTATTATCTAAGGTTGCATAAATCTATGGCATGCTCCTAGCCTCTTGGATGTTGTTGACCCTCCTATTATTTTGTTTCTTATATGGGAAGTCTCTCAACAAATTTTCTTCTCCACAACCCCAACATTTCAAGGGTTCTCTCTTTGTGTTATCAGTCTTAATTGGGGCTGCTCCAAAGGGTTTATTTCAACTCTAAGAGGAGAAATTTTTCTGGTATACACTTTTAGTCGGAAGGCTCATATTATAACCTTTCCCATAGTTGTTGAATCTTGAGGGTTTAAACCCCTTTTTATTTAATCTTGAACTACTTTTCTTCTTCGAGACCTCATGAGGTTATGTTTTGTTCTTGAAATTCTCATAGAAATACCTTTCCTTCTAGATGGTGTATTCTAAGGTCTTTGGCTCATCAAATCCAATCCTATCCCTGAAGGACTAAGGTAAGACACTACTAAATCGTTGGATTTTTACATTTTAATCATTTATGTAGGGTACATACCTTATCATCTCAAGGAATGTATTGATATATTCATCTATGGTGAGTTTTCCCAAGTTGAGTTTATATAACTCCTTGGTCTTACCATCAATGTATTTACCTGACATATACTTATTTTTGAAGTATTTATCAAATTGTTTCCATGACAAGTGCTTCTCATGGATTCCTTTCACATTCCTAAGGTCCTCCCACCAAGTGCAGGCCTTTCCATTCAGGTTAAATATGGCTATTCGAACCTTTAAATTTTAAGAGTAGTCATGGAATCTGAAGTAATTCTTCAAGCCAAGCAGCCAAATATCTTCTTCTTTGCCCTTCTTAATTTTTCCATCGAAGGTGGGTGGTTTGGATTTCTTGAAACCTTGAGGGTCATGACTCTTTGAATGTTTCCTCTTCTTTCTTTTCCTTTGTGAATGTGAATTACTTTCTGTACTAGCGAATTCCTTGGAGTTGTCAATTTCCTCACCATAGGATTGTTCCGACGAGTGTCTCTTGGCTCCATGTTGGGTCTCATTTGAGGTGATCCTCCTTGTTTGGCCACTTTCAGGGCCAGTCTTTCGTATCTTAGGTTGAATCTAGGTTTTCTCCATATGATTTATGTCCACATGAGTGGATGTTGTTCCATGATGTAGCTACCTTTGTATATCTGATCATATTTGTTGCAGTACTGCATTAATTTCTGTTTTCTTTTCTTGGTCTTTTATTATCCTTTAATTTATTATAGTTTCATCGAAATCTGGATGGGTTTCCACCGCCCTCATTTCATAATATTATTCCTCTCTATTATGGGAGCTCTCCCCAAATTCATGGTGTCTCACCCTCCTTTAGGTTGTAGTTTTCCTATGGTCTACTGACTGTTTGAGTGTTGATAATTTTTTTATGTGAGTTAATGGTCTATTAGTTCATGAAAAACACACAATTCATATTTCCCAATCACACGCAAAAGTAGAAAATTTAATTCCTTTCTTTAGTAGATGTTTAATTAAGCCTTTTAGGAAAGGAGTAAGATAGGGTATCACCACTAGAATTTATTTAAATAAAATTCTCTTTAATAATATTTTTAAATGACTCGTTCATGAGCCCAAGTAGGCCAAGTGTTGTAACCATGCTCTGATACCAATTTGTAACACACCTAACCCCTAAGTACCCTTTCTAGAGATGGGGAACCAAAATGTTTCTTAGTCAAATCATCTTGAATCATCTCTCTAAGATGATCCATCATGTTCTACTCTCCCGTAGCTTTCAAACAACTATTACCAGGCTCTAATCCAACCTCTAGTTTACAAGTTATGGCTTCCTAAAGTCCTTCAGGGGATCATTGGCTTAGGGACACATAGATTCCATGTGGATCCATATCCTTCCTACCCTTCTGAGGTTATTACCACCTTCGGGGATGGTCCATCCACCTTTTAAACCAACGATGAGACTTAATCCTCATTTAACACACAACTAGAGGATAATTCGTTGTTCGATGCTTCAATACTGAATGTCCTTTTTATTTTCTATGCGCATGTCCTCCAGAGTCCTGAAATCCCAAAGGATATAAAAATATTTCCACGTGGACCTAACCTTGGGGCCCTTCACCCTTCCCGCAACACTAGATCCCAAACTCCTGGAGTGTCGAAATCCTAAACTTCCGAAGAGTCCAGTCTTGCATGGGGTGACGTACTAGATGTAGCAAAGAATACATGTGGGTCTTGAATAATCCTACCTCCACATGGACCAAAAAATTAATTTCTATATATGACACGCGAAAAGGCAGAAATGACACGTGGCCACTACAGTTGGTGACATGTGTCATGTATTAATGGGAACATATGGTCGGTGAAACATCCAAATCTAGGTGACACATGACACATAAAACATAGTTCCACGTCACCCTAGGTGATGTCAGCACACCAATTCACCCTAGACTGATCACCTTCCAAGTCCTTTGATATTATCGTCATGGTGTGTCCATGTAGTCCCTAGATCTACAACCTTCATTACTTCATAACTTCAATGTTTAGGGAATTCAGGGTGTGTCTCCCTCCTTTCTCCTGAAGTGGTCAATGTGGGGCTAAGCTTGGCATAAATCCAATGGCCATGAAATATCCTGAAGGATTCCTAGATCTACGATTCTCATTTTCTTTGCAGCTCTGGCCTTCAGGGATTTCGACTTCATGGCCTCTCCACTCTCCCAAAGTAGGACTTCACTGAAGTATAATAGGTGGGTCCCTCCTCTAAAGGATCAAACGGTTGAGACGGCTTCCTCATGAGCTCCTCAAATCCACGACTCTGATCACTTCATGACTTTCGTATTTGGGGAGCTTGATGTTATATCATCCCCATTCACACAGATTGGGATTTTGCTGAAGTTACCTCTGCGTGGATCTAAAAACCAAGGGGGATTTCAAATACTCTCATATCAATGGTTCGCATTAAGTTTAGATAACTAAATGGATCTAGGTTTGATGGTTGGGAAATTCTATCTTTCACGGATAAGGAAACTTCCAGGCGTCAGTTAACCTTATGGGTAACTGCAACCATTAGTTGTCTTCGACTGGTTTATAAATGGTAGGGTCAAAACACTCCGGAGATCCAAACTCCCAGATTTCCAAATCCAAAAAGGATTAACTTCTTTCAGACCTAACGTAGGGTTCCCATAGATTGGTCACATGGCGATCCGAAAAGATCTTTTATACGACAATGGTTGAGTTATTAGGCATGTTTTAATTAACCAATTAGGAAGCTCAATGAAAGAGGAAGAAATATGAATGAAACATAGCAGCCATTAGGCATATTCAGATATGTAAATAAGCATAAAACAATAGAAAACCATAAACACCAATGTGATAACAAAGTTTGACAATCTCACCTACATCTCTGGGCCTTTGTCTCAGTGCATGAAGCTTTATTATTTATATTCAAATATCTAAACGTACATCAAATAAGTTCCAAAAAGGTTACAAATTGATCTATTCTTATTCTACCATATCTCTGGAACCCATCAAAACTGACGACATTGAAAGCGGATGACCGGAGCTCCCATAAATGGTTGGCAAAGGTGCGCTCCTCAATAGCTTCCCTGAATAAAAATGGCTTTGTCTTGGAAAATATTCAACATAAACCTGCTTGTAAAATCCTTTATGGCTTCAAGAACCCCCGGTTTATATATATCTGAAGTTGATGATTGTCTCCCAACTTCCCTCAAATCTCTAGCCTCAAAAAGGGCCCAATATCCTCCAATATTGGCCAAAAATCTCTAAAACTACTGAATAAAATCATTTAAAATCCCTATAATAAAGTAAATAACCACTTCTAGGAAAATATTGAGGATATGACCCTCAAGACTGGGCACACATCCCCTCTACAGGGTCACATGAGATCATGTGGCCTAGCACGTTGGCCCCTCCTCAGCTACCACCTAGTCCTTTGGAGAAAATCCATGTACCCATAGCCTGAACAGTGTGCCTGGTCGTTGGAAACCACCCTTGCGTCCCATGGTGGTAAGTTGTGTGTTTTCTCATGGCCCCTTCTCCCAACTCTTAATGTTGGGTGTACATCGGTTGTTATATGGCTCCAATATATATGCGGATTGGGGCTAGGCCCCAGCCGTTTCCGCCTCCAAATAATACAACAAGGAAACTTAAATATTTATGCTGCCACTATAGTTTAAGAACCAAAATGATGTTGGGTTGGCTAGCCTGGCCTTGCCAACCTGTTTTCCTAGACAAGAGGTTGCGGGTTCAAAACTGGTGGAGTCTGAAAAATTTTGCAACAAAGATCAACCAACGAATGGGTGCCACATGGCAGCCCATGTCTGGGCCACATGTCACCTTCCCATTAGACCAACAAATTGCACATGTCACTTGGTCATTCGACAACCTACATACCCATTCAACACATGTTTCGACGTGCCAAATCAACCACGTCATTTGTATGGGCATGCAACGTGTCACCCTTGTAGTGGTGACATGTGCCACCCCCAGATTGGTCCACCTATCATTCCCACATTAGGACCTTCTACAGTGAACTGTCAACTGTGCCTACCACATCATATGTATGGTCATACATATTGTACAATCATCTTCCATGTGGCATTGTACGGACTGTACAGATTGTACACTCATAATTTATTTTCCCTGTTTGGTCAAATGAACAGATTGTAATATATGGAGGATATGACGTATGTTTGAGCCTGTTGAAGTTGTGTTGGGTTCGTATCAATGAGGCCTATGCACATGTCTATTTTGAATCCATTCTGAGAACTTTTATTGTTAGGCCTTTCTGATCCCCATCAAGCTCCTGGATCCAATTATGGATCGCATGGGTCCTTCAGAAACTCTTGTGGGATACACACTAATTCCTTTATTCGTAAATGGGTTAAGGAAATGGGCATGATCCCTCGGTCATACGGTGAAGAGTGTGAAGGAGGTTCCCTCCTTCCACAGAGTTTGAACTTGAAATTCCCGCGAGGGTAGATTCAAGAGGTCCACAAGACTTAACCATTTCTATAAATCCTAACCCCACATTCTCATAGGCTTACATCCCATGAATCTTTAATTGGTAAAATGAGGCAAGGAAACAACCATTCTAAATAATGAGTTCACAAGAAGATAATACATAT
>SNQJ01S0030331.1:44769-101011 GCA_010110895.2 Picea sitchensis | reverse complement strand
GAATAAACATTTGGTGTAAAAAATGGAAATTGAATATACTCCCTCATTTGAAGACTAAAACTTAAAAAGGCTGAAAATGTTTAGTGTAAAAAATGGGTGAACACACCACATTCAAAGATTAGGACTTGAATATGACTCCTTATACCACTCAACCATCTAGCACAAGAAAGAAAACTACATAGTCCATGTGTCATTGATCAATTAAGAGTTGAATTTGAACTCACCCTTCAAGAAAACTACATAGTCCATGTGCCATTGATCAATTAAGAGTTGAATTTGAACTCACCCTTCAAGATAAATGTTAATAATAATGCTATATTAGTCAATAAGTACACTATATCTAATCCCTTATGTTCACTCACCTTTCCACTCCATCTTAATTGGGTGTGTTGGCTTTGAATAAGTACACTATATCTAATCCCTTATGTTCACTCACCTTTCCACTCCATCTTAATTAGGTGTGTTGGCTTTGAATAAGTACACTATATCTAATCCCTTATGTTCACTCACCTTTCCACTCCATCTTAATTGGGTGTGTTGGATTTGAATTTGACCTTATTATGTGCTTTTGTTTCTTTTAATTGGGTGTGTTGGCTTTGAATTTGACCTTATTATGTGCTTTTGTTTATCTTAATTGGGTGTGTTGGCTTTGAATTTGACCTTATTATGTGCTTTTGTTTATTGTCATGTGTATAAATTAAGAAAAACACCCAAGTTGTTGGATAAATTAATTATATGTGGTTATGATAATTTTTTGTATTTGTCTTTATAGAATAGGATAGATACATTTTCACCTTACCCTATTAAACATAGAAAGTATTATAAATATATTTTTTCTATAACTTTATTTAACTTTTACTTTATTTAAGTATAAAAAGTACTATTAAAAAATGACTTTTTATAAGTTAAATTAATATAGATTTATTTTTATCTAACATTTATTATTCATTAATAAAATCAAAGTACAAATTTATTATTGTTTAAAAGATTGGAATTAACATTAAACTATATTGATTTATTTTATTATTATATATTATTTATTATTATTATGATTAGGTTTTAAAATTGTATAGTTTTAGTGGACTTAACAATTAAGAACATGTGTTTTCTCTTTGAAGGTTAAGGATTCAATTCACGAGGAAGTTTAGGATATGTACATGTGAGAAAGTTATGATTTGCAAATATAGTGTGAGGCTGGGAAGGAACCAACACTCGCATTCTTACTTATGGGATAGAGAATGAGATAAATTGTATTTCCCAAGCAAATTTCAATGCCCAAAACCAAAATTTTTTTATAGAAAAATGGTTGCTTTTAAAAAAAATCATTTTTATGGACCCCATCTTTTTCAAATTAACTTATTAGCATTATATAGAGAGACCCTCACTTACTTACTTATTAGGTGTTCTAATCGAGGATGCCATGACCTTGCCACCCCTGCAAATTCTTCCTATCTTCCCCAATTTTCCAGATGAAGGATAGTAATAACTTCCAACCAAAATATTGGTTGGTAATCCCAAGGGACTCAAGGAGATTTAATATTGAGACCTTCATAAACTTTCGCAAAAGACAATCCAATGATCAAGTTAGCTCTTGAGGTTATTATTATTATTATTCAAAAAAAACATTTTATGAACCTCATTTTCAAAATTTAATTTTAAAGGTGTGACACATCTTCAAATACACCTCATTACTCTTGTTGGAAAGATGAATATATACTAGTTTATATCTTATTTTTTATCAACACTAAGTAATTAATACATGTTTTTGTTGTTTTTGTTTTATAGGAGACACCAAATTTCCACATTTTTTTTTTTTTAATTTATCAACATTACAAATCTATATAATTCATCTCTTTTAACTTAAATTGTAAATTACACCTCACTTCTCGTACACACCATCCATCTACCTTAAAAAGAAACACAAACATCAACTCAACTCATTATGTATGGTCCTTTTTAAACAAGGAAATATATCATTTATCTGAACCATAAACAACAATAGCTTTAAGTGGGGGTGGTATGACTACCATTAGTAGGTGTTGTACAACAACCACGTGGACACATCATAAGGTTGACAAGTGTGCACAAATGGGTGACAAGTGGTAAGTTGGTGGCATAACGCGTGGTGTCTGTGAAGTGAGCTCACAATCATGCATATGATGAATAGTTTGGTAATAGCAAATGAATGACTTTGAGGGTAGGATAAATGACATTTAACTTTGTCTATCCTTTAATTAAGTTTTCTCCATTATTTTCTCCACCCCTTATATATATGTATATGTGCTTACCTAAAATGCGAGAGAAAAAATATCTCCTTAGTTTTATTCATACTAATCAATACTAATATCATCTTTAGAACCTTAGATTCATTAACCATTAAGAGGCGATTTTTTTTATTCGAAAGTGCAAGCCTTGCACGACTAAAAGGATTCAAGTTAAGATGGATGTCTAGTATTTTTTTACATTTCAAAATTATAATTTTTTTAATATTTGACATCTAACATCATTATGTTTTCATTTGTTTATTGTATTATGAACTTACATAGGACCTATTAAAACACCAATACTTTATTGTGTAGTGGGTACTCAATCATTTAATTATGTAGCAAATCATACTATAACCAAGTATTTTATTCAGAGTTGATTACATAAATTTGTAGCAAAAATCCTGAGCATTTTTATTATTCAAATTGTGGCTTCGTCAAAGTGAATTCAAAAAAAATTAAACAAAAATGTATAAAAACCGGCACAAAACAATTCTAAACTAAGTCATCTTCAAAATACAATTACATATTTTTAGGATCAAATAGATGGAATAAATTAAACAAAAATATACTAAAAAACCAAAACTTAGGTTAAACTAAAGACATATTTTCCAAAATAATTTTTTTTTTAGGCATGAGATAACTTGTATTATTTCACTTTTTAAGACTTCATGTCGGCTACAAACTTAACCAGAAAACTTAAGTTAAATGGAACATATTCGAAATAGTGCGACGCAGGATAACTTGTATTTCGCACTTTGATTTCATATCATTTCCCTGACTTATGAAAACTTAAGTTAAACTAAGACATCTTCCAAAATAACCGTTTTAGGCGAGGATAACATATTATTATTTCCTTTAAGATTTCATAATCAAACGAGCTTAAGCAGAAAACTTAGTTAAACTAAGACATGTTTAAAATAATCTTTTTTTTTAGGCGCTTAGGATAACTTATATTATTTCACTTTTAAGATTTCATGTTTGAGTAAGCCAGAACAGGGTTGCCAGGAAACCGTTGACTGGATTTGTGAAATTCAGAGGAATTTAATATTTTCATTTAGAACCAGCAATGAGAATCCGGACGCGGCGCTGATCAGGTGGGAATTGCGCTACTGACCACGCCCTGGATCCTCTTTTAGAGTTTTCTTTAAGTTTCAGCTGATTAAATCGCTTCCGCTTCCTCTACGCAGCGTATCGCAACTAAAGAAATGAAGATAATGACGATCCTCTCGAACTGGAATTCATGGAGCAATAGTCTGAAATTCGACTGGTGGAATAAAGGCAAAATTAAAATTCTGCGTACGGTAGGCGACGGATCAGAACGCGACCTTCGGTCTCAATTACGACATCGCTTCGGTATCCACAAATTGCTTCTTTCCTTAAGCGCGACTACAGGTTAGGCTCAGCGGTTTTGTTGGTATGATGACTTTCAGGGCTGGTAACCTACGCCAATTTGTTTCTGGCTTTTCCCAACCCAGTTTATCGTTATAGCGATACTCGAGAATTCGTTGGCTCCTAACTTCCCGGCAATCGTTTTGAGCTGTTTGGGCGCTTTCCAAAGGGACTTGATTCTGTCCGAGGGCATTCGGTATTTCATTTTGGCTTTGGCGGCTTTCGGTTGCGTTTTGCGTATAAATTGGGGTAACCAGGTGATAATAATCTTTCCAAAAGGATGGTCTTTGATCGCTCTGCGAAATACAATTTCCCAATCCACCATTAACATCACATGGTCGTATTTAAGGATTCAATGGACTTCAACTTTTGGATGCAGGATGAAGCTAACTACGAAGTTCGGCACCGCAATTGTGAAGTCATCTGGGAACTGGAGGTGATGGCTCTCGTATTACTTTACCGTTCCATAGAAAGCGAAATCTATATTCAGTACGTGTTTAACGCTCCAATCCCTTCTGTGGCGATTTGGGTCAACACACTATCCGCCGGGATGCCACATCATCACATCTCTAGAAAAGCTCTGCATTTTATCAACCTCGCGCAACTTCTGGCTCCCAGGTTTTATATCGATTTGTGTTACCGATTGCTGGCATCTATTACAATTTACCATACCAGATTCGGTAACATTTTATTTCAATGGGGATTAATAAATATTGTACATAACTGCACAACTGCAGGAAAATTAGTTCCAGCGCTAAGGAGGCGTGACTGTTGAAATAGTTATTATTCCAGCGTGACATAAATATCTCAGTGCTAAAAAAGGAAGCGGTGTTTACCTTCCATTAATGGATTACCTACATGCTCATTCGATCGTTATACTTGCATCAGTCACTTATGTATGGCCTCTAATGCTGACTATCAGTCATCCATCGATCCATAGTCCATGAATGACATTGATTATTCTGCTTCTGCAATCAATCATCACCATTGCCACATACATCTAGTTTAATATTCTTCACCACTGATTAAAACTACGAAACCGATACATCAATGCGGTTACTGGCATTAAGCCAATGCTCGCCAGGTATTTCATTTGCGCTGGTGCTTGGCATTTATTGTGATGATCCCTACGTGCAAGGGGTTACGCAGCACGCTGAGTACCGCAATTTGTATTTTATTTCCTGGTTCTCATAACCGGACTGATGTATATATCGGTATGGTGTATATGACATGGCGCAATTTTATGCCAGACCATAAAATCTCTTGCTTATTGGCCTGGAATTGAGGCGACCGTCAAATATTTCGATCGAATAATAAAGATGGAGGATGCATTCTGGCCGCTTTTGTATGAATGAACATAATTGAGCTAGTTCACACCCAAACGTGTGCACTCCTTTAATTATATTTGGCATTTCGGATGTTTTTGGCAGTTGGACTTGCTACGAAACTTCCTGCAGCAATTCAACTTGCTGAAAGCTTATTTTTGATAGCATTTCGCATTCATATAATTTCAAGCTCATCTTGGTTTATTTCCTTCCTTCAATTGATTCCCATTTTACCTCGTTAGCAATTATTCTTCACTAATATATTTATTGTATTAACTAAAAATATTTTACTGAAACAAAGGAATGCGGCCAGGTAGCATTACGTTATGACGTGCATCGAAAGCCGAAGAACTTTTGTACCATCTTCTGTCAGATAATTATTCTGCCGCCTTACCGAAAATAACATATCTTTCACCGCCACCAAGAACATATTTCAATTCTTTGATTTCTTTGGAAGATTAAATATCCCTGCGTTATCGCATGTTGGTTAGAAGCATTTTGGGTATAGGACCATCACCATTGGTCTACCTATATGTCTCACAATTTACTTACGCCAAGTTGGTAGCAATAATCAACATGAAGATATATAATTAATGTTAAAGCTCAATTTATCAATTGATGGTTAAAGGATTAAAAGTTCAATTTATTTTCCTTTCATTAATTTTATGGATGATATGGAGGATCAAAAGCTGGGTATACACATCTCCGTTGGGGTATAGACATATTAGAAAATTCCATTGAAACCAATAGCAAGTGGCTGTTCCAGCAGGCTACTCTGGACCGATTAACCCAAGTATTTCATTAGTTAGAAAACATTTGGGTATGGGACCATCTTCTACGTTGAATTAAAGTTACTTCTTCTCGGTTTAATCGCATAAGCGTAACAATAATCAACGCAAACCGATATAATTAATGATATCAATTTATCAGTCGCCAATTAAAAAGTAAAGATTTCTAATTTATTTTTGAGTATTCATTAATTTTTTGGATGAAACAAATGGATCTAAAACTAGGTATACACATCTCAAATTTGGTACTCTGAACTTGATTGTTTGACATTCAATAGTCCACTCAATGAGTGCATTTACTTACAACATAACATAACATCAACCTTCACTGGAGAAGTGTTGTAAAATGGTTTGTTATTGTTACATATTTCAACATTTATTTACGTATGGAATTAAGGCCTTAAGATATACAAATTTGTCCACAAATTTGTAGAATGGACAGCAAAATCAATGGTGTATTCTAAACATTAGTACAATGTATTTTAAGCATTTGTTACTAGTTGCACACTAGTATAGACCATAAAGGAATTATACATTCATAACCAATAACATAACACAAATAAAAGCATATAAACATACAAAAGAACATAGAAGATGTGAGAGAAGGAATGTAATAAGTACGGGATCAAAAGGTTAACCACTTTGTATTAGGATCCAATCTCCAAACTCTCCAACCATTTAAGAGACAACTCATTAGTTTATGTAGTGAAATCAAATGAGTAAGTAGTTACATAATTGAATAACTTATTGTATTATTATACATTAGGGCCACAAGGGGATCTAAATTAAATTGAAGAAAAATATAATACTAATCAATGGGTGAAAATAAACTAAAGAAGATAAAGATAGAGAATAATTTACATAATTTACTTCATAAGAATGAATGTATTCACAAATATATGTTGAAATTACAATGAGAATCAATCCAATGTAGAGAGAGAATTGAAGTCTTATCTCTGCTAATAATAGTATTTATACTAAAAGTAGTGAAAAATGAAAGCTAAACACATACCTAAAACAACACCTTTGGAAATGGTAGACCCATATATGGAGGTGATAGGCTGAAAAGTGTAAGGATATCCATAACTCACATACAAGTATACAAGTTTACACTAAAAGAAGAGATTGAAATCTTAAAATCAAGGGACATTTTCTTTGATTTAAGGAGGAAGTGTGCACTCCTTCCTTTAGGTGTTTAAAATATACATGGAGATTGGAAAGGAGTCACTAAGTGAAGTTCTAATTAAATATAGCTCAAGAGTTAACTCCTAGAAACTCCCAGAAAACTCCCTAAAATCAGGAAGGTGTCTCCTACCCTCTATAAAAAGTCAAATCAAGTGAGGAAAAAATGCATTGGAATTCATTAACCAAGGTCTAGGTGCATAATACAAGTAATACACCAAGGGAGTTAGGATTATTCTCTAACACCTTAAAGCTAACTATGAGTGACACTTAATAAGAAAATGCTTGAGTCAGAGCTACTGGTCATTTTAGTTCTCAATACAATAATGAACCCCTCCTAAAACGAGGAAAAAGGGGAAAACCTCAGCAGGAACCCCAGAAAAAACAAAAGAGGACATAAAAAAAATTCTAAGTAAACTATGAGATTCTACCTAGTTGTCTCTACCACAACCAAAGATCTCGCGAGTCAAAGAATTTCTTCTCAGTGAAAGATTTGGTGAAGATGTATGCAACCCTCTCACGCTCAGTGGGAAATTACTGATGGGGAAATCACTCGATCATGAACATACCCCTGTGGTTGATCCATATATATATATATATATATATATATATATATATATATATATATATATATATATCCTTTACTTCAAGATCTGTGAAAAACATACTTCACATCAATGAGTGGAATTCCGATTAATAGAAGCCACAATGGGTGAAGAAAAACACTCTTCACATCCATGTGATGGAATTCCCAGTGTCGAGAAGCCACAATGGCCAAAGCTAGTCTGATGGAGTCCATTTTTGCAACTGGTGCAAAAGTCTCGATATAATCAATTCCATGTACCTGAGAGTAACCTTTAAAAACAAGTCGAGCTTTATACTTACTGATCTCACCATTTGCATCCATATTTTTCTGAAATATCCATCTGCATCGAACAAGCTTTCTTCCTTTCAGAAGTGGAACCAAATCCCAGGTTTGGTTCTCCATGAGAGCATTGTACTCCTCATCCATAGCATCTTCCCAGAAGGGGTTTCCCATGGCCTCTGTATATGAATGTGGATATGTTTCAAGTGACATATATAAATTTATGGGAAGCAACTTCTTTTTGGTATCCAAGGCAGTGGGGGCCTCGAAAAACTGTGATCTAGTCCTCCTCGAATCCGCCAGATTTCCAACTAGTTCATCAACATCATGCAAAGTCTTTTTGGCCCAAACTGGTAGGGGATCCGGAGAAGCCATGACCTTCTCATCAACCTATAAAGATGATCCAAATACCTTTTCATCATCATTATCTGAAGTTCTCAAATGAGCATCAAAACCCTCTTCAATTGTTTCATCCAAAACATCCCCGACAAGTTGATCTGAAACTGCATGTAGTGGACCCTCTTCGAACTTCACACTTCGAAAGTACCTGTAATTATGATGCCCAAATATATCATTCCATAACCTGCTCTCTTCATTAGTATTATTCAAAAACAAATTACATACAGATTTGGGAATGAAATGAGAGAAGGAATACAACCGAGAGTGATGATATGCAACACCGTGAGCTACCCAAGACCTTGTTTTTAAGTCCAAAATCTCCACTGAATACGAATAGAATTAGACCTTTTTTCTAGAACCTGAATGTGTGATCTGATATATGGAAATCAATTTCATGGACAACAAGGGGATATGCAACACATTATCAAAATATCTCCCTTCCAAAGAAACTATGCCTTTACCACATACCTCAACCAATGTGTCGTCTCCCATGAGAATAGAAGGTCATGTGCACTCTTCGATGGACAAGAATGATTATTTCTTTGCAGCCATATGATTCAAAGAACCTGAATCAAGGATCCAAGTGGATGGGGTGGATGTGACAGCCATCAAAGTGTGACCATCATGAGGTTTTCCTCTTCCTTCGATCGATTTTTCTTCATCCTTCTTCCTTGCATTTGTCGGGACCATGAGATTGTTTTGTTGTAGCATCCTTGTCATGTCATCTATAGTTTTCCTCATACAATAATATTCAGGATGATAACCTTTTTGACAATAGTTTCATTTATATATTTCATCTTTCTTCTTCCCTTTGTGATCTGAAGAAGATTCATCCACCGGTTTCGAGAACTTTTCTTTTCTAGCCTTGGGGATTTTGCCTTTCCCCTTTTTCCAATCTTTGAAATTCGGTTTAATTGGTTCATTTGCTGCAAGAGAATGATCTCTAGAAACCTTTATGGATCCCATGGAAACTAGTTTTTCCTTCTCTTGAGTTATTGCTTCAATAAAATCATCTAAAGAGGACATTTTCCACTTCAAAGTTGTTAATTTTGAAGAATGAAACGACGAAACAAAAATTGAATAATTGGGACCTAGTTTTGAGAGAATGGAAAGGATGAGTTGCTCATATTTTTTCACTACTTTGCAATATTTAAGATGAACTAAAATATATTTAAATTTTGTAAAATACTCTTGCAAAGAATCAAAATTTGATGGATTCAAACCTATGAACTCGTTCTCCAAATTGTAGGCTCGAAGTTCATCCTGTTTACCGAACAACTCTTCCAACTTGGTCCAGACCCCATCAGGGTATGATGCAGTGTTGACATGGAACATCAAGTCTCTTTATATGGAGAGACATATCATCCCAAAGGCTTCATCCATTCGATTGAAATACTTTTCCTTCTCCACAACATTCATTGGCTCAACTTTCGTACCCATTGTTATCTAGTAGAGACCTTTTCTTCGAAGAGCAAGGGTGATCTCAAATTTCCATTCAAAGTAGTTGAATGGAGTTAGGACAACATGATTGTGCTGAAGGTGTTGATCCATTAATTTTTGTTTCTTCCTTTGATGATCTTTCACCTACAAATAAAACTAATATACCTCTCCCTCAAATTCCCTGAGGTTCTAAAACCATGTAAAATTATGAGACCTGAGAGATCTAGAATTCAATGAGAAAAATAATACTAATCCAATTAATTTTCAAATAAACAAAGAAGAAAGAGATAGAGAAGAATTTACTCCACGAGAATGAATTTATTCACAATAAATGTTCGAAATTACAATGAGATCAATCCAATATGTAGAGAGGAATTGATCTTGTCACTAATAATAGAAACTTCCACTAACGTAGTGTAAAAATAGCTAAAGCACATGCCTAAACCTCTAAAATAGTTAACCCGCACCTAACATGCGTATGATAGGCTGAAAGGTGCGAGTTATCCATAACTAACATGAAAAACATCCAAGTTTACTAAAGAAAGGGGGTAAATCCCTAAAATCAAGGGACAATTTCCTTGATTTAAGGAGGAAGTGTGCTCTCCTTTCTTTAGGTGTTTAAAATTTGTATGGAGGTTGGAAAGGAGTTATTAAGTGGAGTTCTAACTAAAGAACTCAAAGTTAACTCCCTAAACTTAAGGAAAACTCCTTAAAATCAAGGAAGGTGTCTCCTACCCTCTCTAGAAAGTCAAATCAATTGAGGAAAAATGCATTGGAATGCATTAACCAAGGTCTAGGTGCCTAAGACAAGTAATACACCAAGGTAAGTTAGGATTATTCTCTAACATGTACTTGGGCTAGTCAATGGGCATAACTAGTCAATCAGAATACATCAACTTTCATATCTCATAATCAAATTGACTAACCATATAATCAATGATCTAACATAATTTACTTAACATGTACACAAGAGTATATTGACTACAACCTCAATATATATCACAATCTAACAAGTTCACCAAAAGAAATAATTCAACCAAGATGATTCCATATTATATTTTAGCATCACATACTAGTTGCATTTCATTTTAAACCCATAAATCCTATATTACAACAGTTGGTCCATAACCAAAGGGCTTTTCATTTAAATGGAGAAATATTTGATTGGGCCCTTTCATTTGATAAGCATGTGCATTTGACATGGGCCATTTTCTTGTGTCAACAATGCCTCAACATGCAAGGCTTGATTTAAATTTTATGACAATGTCCTGGAGTTTTTATAATGTACTTAACCAACATAAACAATTGAATATGAACAATATTTATAGAAATATAAGTGTAGAAAAGAAAATACCAAAGATAATGAGATTAAACATGCAGAATATAACCCTTACACTAATAATTCCAAAAGAAAGGGAAATGTTCATGGGCCTCTTCAAGGGGGAAACCTCCTTTTAGAAAATCTCTAATACAATAATAATCCTTGACAAAATATTGCATAGCCTTCTATCTCTATAAATATTTTATTACTAGAAAAACCCTAACTAATTGTGGTCCAATCATTAATGAGAACCAACCACCTAGTGGTCATATTTAATAAAGAAGACCCTTTTAAATGAAGTAACTACCCACTAATTATCTAATGGGTCTTATTCAAAGAAGATATCCTTGTACAATAATTGACTAACTATCAAGTACCCCAAAGTAGGGAGGTTAGGGTAGGATCCTAACGTGCACTCCCCATGCAAAAATAGTGTTTTCCTCAAGGCTGGAGGTGTGGAAATTGTTGTAAAATTGATGGTGGTTCCTAAGTGGCATCTTTGATTGCATATCCTTCCACTATATCAGGACTTCTCAAATAGTGTGATAGCATAGTTGGTGCTCTCCAGTGGCTAGTGTTACTTATGGTTAAATCCAAATAGATCCTTCTTCCTTAAGTTTTGGAAGGATAGTCTAAGCTTGGCAATTCAAATCCACAACATTCTTAAAGCATGACATATGGAAGACCAAAGTAGGAAATAAGAGTCCAATGTAGGAAACTTATCCAATGCACTGGAGGATTTGATAGGGTCCATAGAATTTCAATTTTAGCTTCTAGTGGCCTTTTGTCTTTGGGAGAGGTTTGCTTATAGGAATAAAGATGAAGAAAATCATGATCCCCTTATGTAAAATAACACTCAAAGTGATGTTGGTTAGCCTATTGCTTCATTCTATTATGAGTCATGGCCAATTTTTCCTTAAGTGTGTAGATAATGACCACTCTAGTGTTAAGTGTGCAATCCACTTCTTGAACCTTGTATGTGCTTGGTAAATATGAAGCCATTGAGGATGGTTTTTGGCCACAAATAGCTTCATATCGTGACATTTTGGTAGCACCATGATAAGTGGTATTATACCACCATTCTATAAGGGGTGCCACAATGCCCATTTGTGTTTCCTATCACATGCAAGGAATCTCAAATAGGTTTCTAAGAACTTGTTGACCACTTATGTTTGACCATCAATTTAGAGATGACAATTTGTGCTCATTTTCAACTATTTGTATCGCAATTTAAACAACTCCTACCAAAATTCACAGGTGAATTTGGGATCATGATCTAACCTAATGGAAATAGGAATGCTATTCAACTTAAAAATCTAATCCATGAAAACTTGAGCAACTGTGGAAGGCATAAATTGGTGCACTAAGGCACAAAAGTGAGCATATTTGTAAAGGAGGTTAACTACCACCATGATGATCGATTTGCGATTGGCCATCAAGAGGCCCACTATTGAATCTATTGAAATGTTAGTCCAAATAGTGGTTGGTATTAGTAGTGGTTGTAATACCCTTGGAGGCTTCACTATCCCACCATTGCTACCCTGGTAGGAATCACATTTAACTACAAAAATATGGGTGTCCATTTTCATGTCTTCCCAAAAGAAAGAGTGGTTATCTCATTCACATGTTTTCTAAAATCCTAAGTGACTTGCAGTAGGTGATGAATGCAACTCCTTTAACACCCTTTGTTTTAAAGTAGAATTTAGTACCGGAAAAAAGTGCCCTTTATACTAAAAGGTATCTTATTGCTAAGTATATCCCTTAGGGGGATTGGGGTCCTCCTAAATTCTTTGAATGAGTTGAACCACAATGTAATTTGCTAAACATTTTTGTCGATCTTTAATGAACCAATCTAATATGGGTAAGGATAAATAAAAAATAAATCCATCCTCCTCATATTTCCTAGGCAAAGAATCAACCACCACATTCTATTTACCTTTCTTATATACAATCTCATAATCATATCCAAGAATCTTAGTGAGCTACCAGTGTTTCTTGAGGGATGGAAACCTTTGTAACTTCTAGAAAATACTTAAAAGTATGATAGTTTGTCTTGATCTAAAATCATCTCCCATTGAGATACAAGCATCAAGAAATGATTGCATGAAGGATGGGCATCATCTATTTCTCATAGGTGGACTAGCTCAATATTTTTTCATACAACTATTTACTAATGAATGGTAAGGGGCACCCTTCTTACATCAATAGAGCTCCAAGATATCTACTAGAAGCATCACATTCAAATTCAAAAGTCTTAGTGAAATTAGGTGCAACTAATACAAATGTAGTACACATGGCATCCTTTAAAGATGAAAATTCCCACTCAATGGCCTCATTCCACACAAAGGAAACATTATTTTGAGCGGGGCAGTTAAGGATGGTTCAATTTTCCCATAATCCTTCACAAACTTCTTGTAATGGATCGTAAGTCCTAAGAAACCATATAAAGTTTTTAGGGTGTTGGGGTGTGGCCATTCTTGCATAGCATCAATTTTCTTGGGATCCATGTGCACCTTGTCTTTACTAACAATGTAATCCAAGTATTCAACCTTTAAAGAACCAAAAGTGTATTTGGAACATTTAAGGAAAAATTGGTTGTCCTCAAGGAGTTGCAGGGATTTCTCAACATGCTCCATGTGTTCTTCCAAAAAAGAATTATAGATCAAAATATCATCAAAGAATACAAGCACACAATTATGTAAGAAGGGGTGAAAAAAATTGTTTGTGAGGCTTCGAAAGGTGGATGGAGCATTGCAGATCCCAAAGGTAATCATTAAAAACTCATAATGGGCTTCATGTGTACATAAATTTGTCTTATGAATGTCCAACTTCTTCATTCATATTTGGTGGTATCCTAATCAAAGGTCCAATGTAGTGAAATGAAGGTCATCCCAAAATATCATTGATAATTGGGATGGGAAATTTGTATTTGATGGTTAACTTATTGAGAGCATTGAAATCAAGTTACATGTGCCAATTTCCTTATTTGTTTAGTACCGTGATCAATGATGATGAGTAAGGGTTGGTATTAGGAGAATAATATTTTCATTTTCATTTTTTTTGCAAAAGGGTGCCTATAAGGATATGCATTGGGTGCTTGAATGCCTTGAATCGAGGGGATACAATGATCATGCTCACCACATGAAGGGGGTAAGCCATGAGGTGTTTCCAATACCTATTGATGTTTGGTTAGGACCACTTGCAAATCAGGGTGAAATTCCTATTGGGAGTTTTCCATAACTCGGCATTTAGTTGGGAAATAATGCATGAGTGTAAGGTACACGATCTACTATAATAGTTGAAAACAAAAATATTGCAGAGAATAACAGTAGAAGAACACAATAGATGAAACCACAACACCAAAATAATACCTTTATTGATAGGAAACAATGTTCACTTGCCTCTTCAAGGGGTAAACCTCCATTAGAGCATAGCTCTATTACAATAATTCTCAAGACAAGACTTATCATGCCCTCCACTCAGATTTATAATAAATCTATCTATCAAAAGAACAATCTAGAGGAAGATCTTATAGAAGTGGAAGCTTCTATTAGGTCTTCTTACATTTGACTTATTCTTCCTTATTACTAGGTCGTATTGATATTGGCCTTTATTACATGGAAAATAAATTATTCTACCTACATGAGGGGTTAGGGAGGTTAGGTCCCTAACATGTCCTCACCCTTAAAAAATAGCCTTGTCCTCAAGGATTGAGATGAGGAAATTGTTGCAGAATGGTAGCCAACTCCTAGGTGGCATCGGTTCGAGTTCTATATTTCCACTGTACTAATACTTCCTTGATGGTGCACTAACTGAGATGACGCTCATGCTGGTCCAAGACTTCTTGTGGCTACAACCAAATGGATCCTTCTTCATCCAACTCGGGAAGACTAGTTTGAGTTTGGCACTTAGTTCCAATCACCTTCTTTAAGCATGAGACATGAAAAATAGGATGGAGATTAGAATGACTGGGAAAATCTAAATGATAGGCCACCTATCCCACGCATTTGAGAATTGTATAAGGACCATAAAATTTGGGCACCAGTTTCTGACAATGCTCAACCTTTAGTGAAGTCTACTTATAAGGTTGCAGTCGAAGAAACACCTGGTCCCCTTCAACAAATTGTCATTCAGAGCGACCTTGATTTTCTTTTTTCTTAATTTTTTTCTGAGCCATGATCAGATTCTCTTTGAGGGTACATAGAATAGCCTCTTGAATTTTAAGATTTTGGTCAACTGCCTGGACCTTTGAGACACCTTGCATGTATGATAGAACCAAAGGTGGCTTCTATCCATATACTTCTTCAAAAGGAGTCACGCGAGTAGATGTAAGGTAAGAAGTGTTGTACCACCATTCAACTAAGGGTAACCATTGAACCCACTGATTTTTTTGTTTAGATGCAAAACACCTCAAATATGTTTCCAAACACTTGTTGACAACTTCAGTTTGACCATCAGTCTGGGTATGATAGGCGGTGTTGAGATGCAATTGTGTGCCTTGGATATTGAACAGTTCTTCCCAAAATGTTAAGCCATAAATCGTGGAACATTACCCCTTAATTGGGGCATATTACATTAGTATTTTTATTTTATTTATGTCAGCTTGGGTCCATTATTTGTAATTGCACCTCCTAGTCTCCTATATATATCAAGGAGACCTTTTCATTTGGAATCATCTTGTATTTTTGAATTCATGTGATGTATAAGGAGTTTGTCCCCTCAAAGAGGATTATGATGTGAATTTATCTCTTTTTCAAGGTGTGGATTTCTTATTATGAGGTTTTTATGCTATTTTGATATTTGTTTCTTAACATTTGGTATCAAAGCTAGACAATCCTCGGGACTGGCTTCTTCAAAACAAGTCTTCTTGGAATTGTTGCTACAACTTGTTTTCTGGAAGGTTTTAGGATCTTTAATTTATATGGTGTAGAGGAGACATATAGAGATAACTTAGGTCAAAATTTCATATCTTGGTTTGTTATATTTTTGTAGATACATTATGTTCAAGTTAGGATTTTTGACTAGTCGTGAAACTAGTATGAAATAGGTCTTCTTGGAATTTTTGCTCCCAATTTTTTTCGGCTTAGTTTCAAGTTCTGCAATTTTAACAATATGAAGGAGGAATAGTGAAGTATCGTTTGTACAATTTCATCCCTTTATTCTATGTACTCTAAAATTTATTCTCTGAGGAAATTAGGGTTTTTGATTGGTCCAAATTTCAGTCTAAAACAAGTGTTCTTGTGGAAACTGTTATATATAAAGCTACAAAAATATAAATTGAGTGAGACCTATTCCATTATTTATGGTATGGACCTAAGTTTTTCTGGTGAAAATTTCAAATTCTGAAGCGAATACAGTGACACATGGAAGGCCATACAAGTCCGCTCTCCTGAAAGGGAAAAATCAAGACATCTTGGGAAGGATATCATACAATTCTCTTGGAGAATCCAATCTTGGTCTAACCTGTGGGGTTGGAAATAAGACACATCAGGATACCTCAAACCAAAAGTTTAGACTCATAATGGACGAAATTTCATAGCTACAACATAAGAAAGGTCGGCTAGCAGAACAGTCTCCAAAATTCAAATTAAGGTTTTAAAAGGTATTTTTGTTTTTTGGAAATTTGTATATCTTTTGACTAGAAGATCCAATTGTGGTGATTCAAAAAGTGAAATAAAGTGGGATAAAAAGAGTATCACATAAATGTGGTATAATATTAGGGATTTTTGGTACAAACATATTCAGGGGTCTCTAAACGTAGGATATTTCATTACTTGTCAGCGCCACAACCCGGGGACAATGTGGTTCTTCCACATACCTAGAGTATATCGGAAGGCCCCTTTCGAATGGTTGTGCATTAGACATAACTACTGTGGATTTGAGATTCCACATACCTGGCGTATATTGGGATATCCCCTAAAATCCTGAGACCAACCAAGTAAACCAATTGGTCGTCTTGTTTCTATAGTACACCAAGAACAACACTCGAGGAGATCACAATCTAGTACATGGGTAGTAACATAGTGTGGATAAGGGCATGGTAAATCCTCCTTAGTTACTGCCCTAAGATATTTTTATGAGTACTATTGTTGTACCCAAAACGTATATCAGAGATCTATAACACCTGACACTCCCTTGTCTGTGAGGACGTCTGCCTAAGCCAATTAGGAATTCCTACCTTGCAGTGATACTTAGCCAACATGCCACCAAAAAAGGGAACTTATACACCAAATAATCCCTCAAAAAATCCTACTTGGACTCTTGATGAAGGTGAAGAAATGATCAAGGTCATATATTATTTACAAAATAAGGCAGTAAAAAAAGATGAACTATAAAGGATGATAGATTCAACTGAAGCTAAGATGGAAGCGATGATGGATACTAAGATGGATGGCTTAAAATGGGAGATCATGGAAGGGTTGAAAAAGTTGCTAATATAGAGGCCACCTAAAAGTGACAATGTATCACATGAAATTCATGATGAGGACACAAGGAAGATGAATCAAGACTGGAGAAACTCTAGCTTTGGGTTGAAGACCAACCACTTTCCTAATATCGATACGAGGAATTTTTATGGCAAGCATCCAATCACATGGATACTCTAGATGGAGAAATTCCTTGATCTACATGATGTGCCACACACACAAAAGGTATGAATTTCATCCTTATATTTAGAACCTAATCATTTTGTGTGGTATTGAAGTATTTTTTCTCGCAAATCACTTGTCACTTACACAATTTTCATGGAAGAAATGATAGCACACTATGAGGATACAAGGATCAATACCTTCTTCATCCAATTGATAAATCTCAAGCAAAAGGGTTCAATTATGGAGCACATTGAGAACTTCCAAAGATTGAATATAAAGGTAATATGTATTCTAGATGAGCACATGATTGATGTCTTCATAGGAAATTTAAAGGATAACATTCAACATGAGATTCACCTTTGGGAACCCAAATCATTGGAGAACGTATTCAGGGTGGCGAGAAATGTTGAAAGTAAAAATATGGCTATGGCTACTATAAGGACCACCCCTAACATCTATCGAGAGAATAATGTTTATTATTCTAAACCACCTCAACCTACAAGGTTTACACCTCAACAATTGGAGGAAAGAAAAGAAAAGGTTTATACTTTAATTGTGACAACAAGTATAGTAAGGGACATAAGTGTGGTGAGAAGAAATTATTCTATGTAGATTGTGAAGAAGAAGAAAAACAAGAATAAGAACAAGCACCATCTCAAGATGAAGATGTAGAAGAAATTTCTTATGAAGAGATGACTCCCACCATATCATGTCATGCATTGGCTGGAATAAGCACTCCTCAAACCCTCAAGATCGAAGGATATATCAAAATAAAAGGGTAACAATGCTAATTGATTCTAGTAATACTCATAATTTCATTCATTGTAAATTATCCAAAGCTCTCAATTTCTTTATATATCCATCATTTCAAGTAATGATTGCAAATGGAGAAAATATCAATTTCTCAAGAAAATTCTATAAGATCAATCTTACTATGGGGGAATATGTAATGAATAGTCCAATGATTGCGATACCCATGGGTGTTGTTGATGTCGTACTAGGGGTCCAATGGTTACAATCATTGGGAACAGTGGCTTTTAATTTTCAATAACTTTTCATAAAATTTTCATTGGAAGGGAAGGAAATTGAGCTAAGGGGTATCACATGGAAAACCAGTAAGGTGTTAAGCTCTAATGCCATGAAAAAATTATTGAAAAAGGGGCATCAGGGTGTAAATGTACAACTATGCTCACTATATGTTCAAACTTATAAGCCATCTATTCCCCTAGATATCCAAGGGATCATTGATAAACATTCCAAAGTATTTGAATATATTCCCAAAGGTCTTCCACCCACTTGTGATCATGATCATGCTATTCACTTAATTCCTGGGAGTGGTCCTCCTAACATCATACCTTACAAATACCCTTATGCTCAAAAGAGTTAAATTGAGCATATGGTTGAAGAAATGTTAGAGGCTAGCATTATTAGACCTATCCAAAGTTCTTACTCTACACCAGTGGTAATGGTACCCAAGAAAGAGGGTTCATGGTCTATGTGTCCATATTATAGAGAGATCAACAAGATCACCATTAAATATAAGTTTCACATTCCTGTCATTGATGAATTGTTAGATGAACTACATGGATCAATCTACTTCAAAAAGTTGGATCTCCATCCAGGGTATCATCAGATTAGAATGAAGGAAGAAGATATCCCAAAAACAACATTTAGAATTCATGAAGGCCATTATGAATTTTTGGTCATGCCTTTTTGCCTTACGAATACACCTTCCACATTCCAAGGGTTGATGAATTTCATTTTCCATCCCTTCCTTCGAAAATTTGTGTTAGTATTTTTTGATGATATACTAATATATAGCAAGTCTTTGGAAGATCATGTTTGACATGTTGACAAGGTGCTATAGTTACTAAAGGAGAAACAACTATATGACAAACCGTCCAAATGTTTCTCTGGGGTGAAGGAGGTAGATTTTTTGGGTTAGATTGTATATCATGAAGGTTTCAAGGTAGACCCTAACAATATTAAATCCATGATGGGTTAGCCTATTCCCAAAACATTGAAGAATCTTAGAGGATTTTTGAGTTTGGCAGGTTACTGCGACAAGTTTGTTCAGAACTATGGAAGAATAACAACACCTTTAACCACATTAACTAAGAAGGATGCATTTCCATGGAATCCATAGAAAACTCAAGATTTTGAACAACTTAAATAGGAAATGTGCAAAGCCCTTGTCTTCACCACACCATAATTCACAAAAAAACATTATTGTGGAATGTGATGCATCGGGAAATGGCATTGGTGTTATTCTAATGTAAGGAAGACCCCTTTCTTTTGAAACTCTGCCACTCAAGGGAAAGGACTTACACAAGCCCATTTATGATAAGGAAATGATGGAAATACTACATGCATTGAAGCAATGGAGCCCTTACCTAATAGGTAGTCACTTCAAGGTCAAAACCGATCATGATAGTCTTAAATACTTCTTGGAACAAAGACTATATTCAGAACAGAAACAAAAATGGGTGACCAAGATGTTGGGTTATGACTTTGAAATCATCTACAAAAAAGGGAAGAAAAATGTTCTAGCAGATGCACTCTCAAGAAAGGATGAAGATGTTGAGGAATTTCTATGTGTTATCTATATCATCCAACCTGATTGGATAACATAATCAAGGGATCAATGGAAGAATGACAAAGAAGTGGGGACTCCCATTCAAAGGTTGCATCAGGATTCTCGTGCATCTGATACATTTACATGGAAAAATGATTCACTATGGTACAAAGATCACTTATATTTATGTAAGAACTCCTAACTCAAACAAAAGGTACTTTTGGAATTGCACACATCTCCAGTAGGAGGGCACTCAAGATTTTTGAAAACCTATCACAGGGTCAAGAGGGAATTGTTTTGGGATGGCCTTAAAACTAATGTTCAAAGTTTTGTGCCAGGATGTTTGGTTTGCCGAAAAAATAAGGAGGAAACAATTAAGACCCTAGGTCTCTTACAACCATTAGCCATTCCAAGTCAGCACTAGGAGGAGGTTTCCATGGATTTCATCACAGGGTTATCAAAGTATGAATGAAAGAGTGTCATCATGGTGATTGTTGATAGACTTAACAAAGTATGCACACATTTTTTCACTCTCTCATACTTTCAAAGTCAGTACAGTTGCTACCACATTCATGGAGATAGTTCAAAATCTACATAGAAGCCCAAAGATTATTGTAAGTGACAAAGATCCCATCTTCACTGGACATTTTTGGACATAAATATTTTCTTGTTTGGGTACTCAATTGGCTCATATCTCATATTACCATCCTCAATCTGATGGACAAACTGAGATAGTGAAAAAATGTCTGGAAGGCTACCTTAATTTCTTTGTCTCTGATAAACAAACACAATGGTTCAAGTGGTTACCCTTGGCAGAATGGTGGTATAACACTTCCTTTCATACTGCAACAAAAATGACACCATTTATGGTGCTTTATGGATATCACCGACCATCCATCACTTCTTCTCTAAAAGAAAAATTTAAGGTTCAAGCGGTGGAATGCAATCCCGAGCATCAACAAGTTCTCCAACTCTTAAAAGGCTTGACCATGGCACATAATAACATGGAAACAACAAGTAGATCCAGCATTGTGAGTGAAAGTGAGTTTGAAGTGGGGATTGGGTATTTTTAATGCTACAACCATGCAAACAAATTTCCCTCAAGCAATCTAAGAAGGATAATAGATTATCACTGCGGTGTACTATGGCCCTTATAGGGTGTTTCAAAATATTGGTACTATAGATCTTCTTGCATCTTGAGTACCTTTCATGATTAAAGAAAGTTATAGGTGACAAGATAACAGTTCAAACTATATTTCGAGCTTGGTGGGGAAGGAAAAATCATATTGAATACTGAATCCATCACTGACACAAAAAATCACCAACTGAGGAATAGAACACAATTCCAGTTATCTCATTAAATTGGAAGAAACACCTGAAGATTCCATGTGGGAGATGAGTCTATTATACATAAGCATCCATAACTACTCAATCATTGAGGAGGAAGCTTACTTGTCTCAATGGGAGGGCATGTTAAGCCCTAAATCATGCTTTTTACCCTTAATTGGACATTAGTATTGTTATTTTTTATTTATGTTGTTGGGTGTCCATTGGTTGTAATTGTACCTCCTAGTACCTATATGTAGGGATACCTTTTCATTTTGGAATCTCATCTCTTGTATTTGGCCAAATTCATAGCATTATATAAGAAAGTTTCCTCCTCGAAGAAACAATATCATAAAAGTGAATTACTTATTAGAGTTTTATATTTATTTGATATTTAGTTTCTTAACACAAATTGTTATTTAGTGAAAAGTGGGATCTTGTAAAAACAATAGAATGAAGGCACAGCATGACTTGAATATGATCCATGGTGAGAGCCACAATGGAAGTGCGTGAATGGGTGTTGGAGAACACAGAAAGGAACATACTTGGAAATCTGATCAACTTCCCACCTTGATTGTTGACTTATTTCGATTGATAAATAACAATGGAAATCACTTAGAGATATCCCCCCAATGCAATTGGTGCTCGGAAGTGTTTATAATGTGCTCGAGGATTTTACTATTTCTCCCTTGTTTCATTGGAAAAGCTTATCACATCACAAAAAAGTGTGAATGTCATGTTTCATACCATCCTAGAAAAAAAGAATGTTTGACCTTGTCATAGGTTTTGGTAAACCCTAAAATCCATTGTGGAATTGTAGCATGAAGCTGAAGCTCATGGGACTTGGATGCTTTGCCATCTTGACTTTGTAGAAAATCTCATCATTATTCCAAGAATTTTCCACAGGGAAACAGAAGGTGGCTTACAATTGTTGGATCAAGCACTCAAGAATTTTGGGATCTTCAAGCCCATTCTAGCAGAAACGACTTGGATCCAATCGAACAATGAAGGAGAGAGGAAAAGAGGACCCTTGTACTATGGCCACCTAGAAAGAGTGTCAGTAACCACATTGTGTTTGAATTTCTTGTAAATGATCACATAATAATATCCAAAGAGCTTAATCACCCATTTTGTTGCTCTGGGGATTAAAGATGTTGCTCTAGAAAATAATTGAGAGCTCGATGATCTATCTTAATTTGGGAATACGTTTCCCCAATAGATAAAGAAATTATAGATCCACTGCCATGCAAAAATATTGACATTTCCTTTTCGTATATGTTGGTTATTTAAATTTTTTATAGACAGTTGTTTGTGGTGGTGAGATCGTCCATGTTTCATAGGGAATGCTCAGTTCACTCTCATGGAAGCCTCGTTCTGGGACCAGATGTCTTTTGTGAATCGGGGGTCATGTTGACGGGGTGCCTGGCCACCTTCAGGCTTGAATGGAATGATCGGTTGTTTGGTCAAGTGAAAGAATTATTTTTGGGAGGTGAGGGGCACCACAATCTTTCCATAATTCTTAAACTGTGATAATGGCTATTGAAACGGAAATACGCTTAGGCTTTGGGGAGTCCTGTGAGGCCAATACTGCATAGATTCAATCTTCTTAGGATTGGCCTAAACCTGCTTGTAATATTATTTAAGTACTGGACTTCTGAGGATCCAAAAGAAAATTTAGGTTGTTTGAGGAAAGTTGAATTCTAAAGGAGAGTAGTTGAAGAACTCCAATCACATGGGCATCATCGGTTTTGTCCAAGTTTTACTATAAATGAGAATATCATCCAAAAATACTAGAACAAAGATGATGGAGAAAAGGATGGAAGACATGATTCATGAGGCTTTGGAAAGAGGTGGAGGGAGAATTACCTGGCAATTACATGACCAAGAACTCATGGTGGCCTCATGAGTTCAAAATGTGGTCTTAGGAATGTCTACATGGATTCATGTCGTGCCGGTGGTGGCGAATGAAGATCAAATTTTATTAAAGAGCTGAGACCCTTTCAATTCATCCAAAGAGATCATCAATGGCGGAATGGAGAATTTGTCGATGAATTAGGTTCTGAGGGCACAAAGTCAGGGACATGCAGAGATGTATTTCTTAAGTATATGACCATAGGAAGAATGAGGGGCCTTAGGATGGATAATGCCTGCAATGATAAATTCTTGAACAATTTTCTTAATTTCATTTTCCGGAAAAGGGATGATGATAGGGAATTGAACATTGGGAGGAAGGTTTTGGTACAAGGGAATGGAATGATCATGAACACCATGATGGGGAGGAGAAATCTCTAGGTGGAAAAGACAACTTGGTGTTTGGAGATGATGGATTGGAGGTCGGGATGCACAAAGGGTGTCTCGGTGGCTTGAATGGAATGGAGTTGGAAAATTATTCCATAATGACCTTTTTTTTTGAGGATATTTTCCATTCGATTGGAACTGATGATATCATGGGAGCCTTTTTTGATTCCTTGGAACTTATATTATTTTCCCTCACAGTTTGAATTTCATGGTTAAGTCCTTACAATCCATGAGAATGGGGCCAAGAGTCCTTAACCATTTCAACCCCCAATGAAATGTCACAACATCATGTTGATAGAAAACATATGATATTTCATGTGAAAGTGACCAATTTAGGAACACGTGCAATTCCCCACATTTCATGGACCCACCATTAGTGTTAGGGTCCTAACCCACTCATATGTAGAAAAATATATTCATATATCTAGAATCCAGCAATAATAAGGCCTTTCAATAAAAATAGAATAAAAGGTGGATGTAGAAGACCTAATAGAGATTCCACTTCTAGAAGGATCTCCCTCTAGATGCTTCTTTAGTATAAATAGGAGTCAGTGTGAGAACTCTAACTTGGATATTATTGTAATAGACTCTCAACTAAGTTTCCCCATAGGCGGCAGAGTGAACATTGCTTTAGATTGATGCACTATTTCTATTGTTATTCTTATATCGTTTCATTTTTATTGTGGTGAATGTTCTGTTTTTATTGTTGTTATTCTGCCATTATAGCATTTTATTTCTATTCGCATACATTTTTATATCACGGTATATTACAAGTGAGTATCGAGCACTATAGATAGAAAAGTGTGGGTTAATTTTTAGGGTAGAGGCATGTATTCCGGCATATTTAAGCCACAAGGTCACACGTATTCACAGCGCATAAACCAGGTTGAGGGATTCGCTACATATGCCGAAATACAAGTAACTATTGGGTACCGCCAGTGGTAGCACGCCGGTGACCACTACATTAATGGATCGACATAGATTACACGAATCCCTCTTTAGATAGCCGTCATTGCTTGGTATTTGTTATAGTGTCACCAAGAACAACACCGGGAAGATACTGTCTAGTACTGGTGGCACAACTAAAGTGCAGTCTATCCTCATAGTTAGTGCCGCAGGATAATGGGCGAAATTACTACTATGAGACCCACTTATGTCTCAGAGGAAACTACAGGCAAAACCAACAATCTATAGAACCCATGAATACTTAGCAAATGACTATAAATAAATTAAAACAGACAAGATCTATTGTCGTGGCTTGTGTTCAGGTTGCCAGAAATACACTTCTTTGGGTTAGCATTTGGGCGTTGCTCTCTGATTCTTGGGGCCGGAAGTGTAACTTTCAGTAAAAATAAGAAAATAAAGAGATTATCAATTTTTCACCATTATTTGGACCTATTCCATTAAATTCATCTCTTGTGTATCACATTCATCCATGTCGTTTTTGTGAAAAATGCCTGTAGCCCTTTTTGGTTCCCGGTCTCATGTCTCATCACTGTTGGCGAGACTTGGGAAGCTGGCTAACACCTTGCAGTGGTCTCATTGGTAACAAGAAGTGAAACAACTTTCCGATTATGATGTTTGCAGCCATCAATTACAACCATCACCGTTCTCAATGGGAAAAATCAACCAAGACCTCACCACCCAACTTGGATCAGTCTTTTTGACACTCACGCATGGCGCGCCATCCCTCTCGGATAACCCTTCCTCTTCCTCGCCCCCACAAACTGAAGGTGACCATTCCTCTCATTCCCAGCACCTTCTTGAGACCATCACTTTCAGCGTGACCTATGTCTTCCATGGATGGATGTGACCAAATTTGATGGCTCGGACCCCCTTGGTTGGGTGGCTTAAATGGAACATTACTTCTCTTTATGCATTACGTATGACTTGGCCAAACTGCGGTATGGTGTTCCATCTGAATCAAGAGCGTTGGCAATGTGGTGGCAATGGAAAAAAAATCTCAAAGGGTATGTAGCGGGACACAATTTGTGGTAGATATTTATGGATGCTTTGACACTAACACCAACAATTTGAATTTTGGTTTGGCGAGAAACAGTGGGAATGGTGGAGACTTTATAGGCCTTTGGAGTGCACGGGATTTTAGAGCGGAGGGCATGTCAGGTGCTGCGAGTGTTTTATTAGCAGCCTCAAAGATGAAATTCAGGCCCATGTCCACATGAGAAAACCGACTTGAGAGTTGGGTGGAGAATATAAAAGAGATAAAGAAGAACAATAGGTTGTATCTTCTCAAAGCTAGTAAACCCTCTTTCATCCTACCGCCCCCTAAACTAGTAAATCCCACTACTCGCTCAATAAAGATCCAAAAAGAATTGGTAGGGTTGAAATGGTTGAACATCAAATCAAAGGCCTTTGTTATAGCTGTGATGACAAACATTTCCTAGGACAAAAGTGTAAGGAAGTGACATGTGGCCATCTCCAGGAGATTTGGGAGAAATGAAACTCCTATGTTTGATTCCTGAATCCCTTGACGCAACCTCTCCCTCGGACCCTCTACGAGTGAGACCATTCATTTCCTCAATGATATACCGAGTCTCAAAACCACAAACCCTCAAGCTAATACATCAAATAGAAGGTCATCATTTTACGGTTGATGGTGGCGGCACCCTTAATTTTATTCATGGCATTGCCCAAGAGCTCATTGCTACGTCCATCAGTCCAATGTTTTCCAAATCATGATTGCCAATAATTGGTTCCATATGTGAAGCGTTATGAAATAATAAATTAGTGACTACCACGAAATCCCATATCATTTCTCGACATAGGAGAGTTGTGACATTGTGTTAAGTCTGATTAGCTAAGACTTTAAGGTCCCATTCATGGATTTTAAGAACTTAACCATACAATTATTCGACGGAGGGCCACCAATATAAGTTCAAGGCATCACCGCCAGTTCACACACGATATCATTAGTTCCCATAACATGGAAAAACTCCTCAAAAGGGACATTATTCACAGTTATTGTCGCTTATCCATACCATAAACAATAGAGACTTTCCTAAATTATAAGACCTTCAAGCCATCCTTTATAAACATCAATTGGTATTTCCACTCCCAAAGGCCTCCCTCCTTCCATTGGTGTTCATGATCATTCCATTTCCGTTGTACCAGGAATCCTTCCTCCCAATATTAGTACGTATCATCACCCTTTCTAAAAATGAAATTGAGAAAATGGTCAAGGGAACTCCTTAGCGGGCATTATCCACGAATACGAGCCCCTATTTGTGTCATGTGGTCATGGTACTGAAAAAAGGTTGCTTGGCGAATGTGTCCCGACTTGCGTGCCCTCAACAAACTTACCATCAAAGTAAAATTCCCCATTCTGTCATTGATGACCTCCTAGATAATTGAGTGGCGCCCAATTCTTCATAAAACTGGACCTTCGCTTGGGCTACGGATATACATTATGAAAGAGGAGATATTCCAAAGGCTGCCCAAACTCATGAGCCACTGAGTTTTGGTCATGCCTTGGCAATGCAGCTCCACTGTTTACAGCCTGTGAATCATGTCTTTTGTCCTTTTCGCCATTTGTCTTAGTTTCTTTGATGATGCTCTCATCTATAAACCATACATACCATCTTTCTCATGTGGGTTGAGTTCTCCATCTACTCTCCAGCACCAAATTTTCACGAGAATGGTCAAATGTTCTGTTTGGTACCGGTGAGAATACTTGGGTCATGCGGTTTGGCAAGAGATGGGCGTCGGAGTTGGATCCTAAAATATTGAGCTTTATGCAAGGTGGCCTCACCCAAAGAGACTCTTGGGGCTGGCTGGTTCTGGGCTTAGGTTGTGTCTGGGGTTT
The DNA here is from genome assembly GCA_010110895.2 of Picea sitchensis. Lineage (NCBI taxonomy): Eukaryota > Viridiplantae > Streptophyta > Pinopsida > Pinales > Pinaceae > Picea > Picea sitchensis. The sequence continues at coordinate 73,423 of SNQJ01S0030331.1, read as the reverse complement.
GTGCAGAATTATGGGAAGATTGCATCACCTCTCCTTTGCTCTAAAGAACTCTTTCACTTGGACTCAAGGTTTGAAAAGCTTGAGAAGCTTTTCAAACCTTGAATGTAGCCATGTGCACAACTCTAGTCCTAGCCCTTCGATTTCACAAAGACATTTGTGTTAGATTGTGCCTCAGGAAAGAATTGAATTACTTGTCCTTAGCGGAAAATTATTGACCTTTGGCCTTTACAGTAAACAGCTGCTCGAGAAGAAATGCAGGAAAATCCATCTATGAAATGTTGTTGGCTATTCCCACATGTTATGGATCGGTAGTGTCCTTATTTTGGGAAATGGGTTCCAAATAAAGACGGACCATCAAAGCCTCAAGTATTTTTGGAACAATGAATTTCCCTTGAGAACAACAAAAAATGGGTGACTAAGCTCTTTGGATATGATTGAGATCATTTTATAAGAGGAAAGAACAATGTGGTTCACTTGAGATGCTTTAGAAAATATGAAGATGAAGGGATCCTTTTTCTCTTTCATTCATTGTACTAGATTGGCTTAAGTGGATTTCACGAGGAATGGCTACAGATCCAAAATTTGTGATTGATCCAACAATTGGGTCCAATGCTCTAACTTCCCCAGGTACTCTTGGCTCCATGATGAAATTTGATACAAGGTCGTTTGTATTAAATTAAACAATCAAAGCTTAAATCCGAGTTAGCTACATTTCATTATATACCCATAGCGAGGGCACTGGGTTCACCAAAACATATGGTAGGGTCAAATGTTCTTTTTTCAAGGATGGTATGAAACAAGACATTCATAATTTTGTATTTGAATGTGACATGTGTCCAGCCTGTGAGGAGAAATACAGTCAAATTAAATGGGGCACTACAACCTCTCTGGAATTACACACACTGTTGGAAGGATATCTCTATGGATTTTATTACCATTACCAAATCGAGTAAAATCCATCATCATGGTGGTTTTTATCGCCTTTCCATTTATGCTCATTTATGTGCCCTTCAACACCCGTTCGGCATCCTGATGGCTCAAATATTCATGGTGGGGTCTTCAAAATTCATGCCACTATTGTTCTGATGGCCCAACTTTTCACAAGCAATTTTTTGGCAAAGGCGTTCAGATACAAGACGCAATTTGTCTACAACTTATCTTCCCCAGACTGATGGTCAAACAAGAGTTGTCAACAAGTGTTTGGAAACATGTTGAGAGTTTTACTAGGAAAAAAAGAAAATCAATTAGAGCTCAATAGATTTACCTAGCTGAATAATTGTTGCCTACCATTACATATATGCATGACTCCTTTTGAAGTAGTATATAGACGCAGCCCTGCCAGTTCTCTCTCATACCAAGGTACCTCGAAGGTCAGTGAGTTGACTGTACTTACCAAGCAAGTATTCACCGATACCCTCAAAGAAATTTGATGTAGCCTGAATCATAGCAAACAGCAAGAAGATCAAGGTCACTCTGACGTCAATTTGCAGAAGAGGATTAGGTGTTTATTCGATTACAACACTTACAAAACAGCAAACTTCCCTCAAAGTAGAGCATTGTCAGAAGCTAAGCCAAATTTTATAGTCCTTATAATTTGCTCAAGCATGTGGGACAAATTGCCTATGATTAGCTTTGCCCAACCATTCAAGGCTACATCCTGTTTTTCATAAACACAAACAAGAGGTGGTAGGCTAAGTGCCAAATTGAAACCAACCTTCCATAGTTTTGAAGAAGGATCCATTTGGCCCTAGCCAAAAGCAATATTGGACCCGTGTGGTGTCACCTAAAATTGGAAGAACCATCAAAGGAAGTGTTAGTCCGGTGGAAGAATACAACTCAATGAGGCAGCCACTTGGGAACAGCCTATACAGCTTGAACCTCATCTCAAGCCTTGCTGGGGACAAGGTTCTTTAAGGAGTGGACATGTTAGGAGTCCCTAACCCAGCATAGGTGAAAAAATATTGAGATATGTAAGATTCAATGTGGCAGGCAATATTTAAAATAAATAAATGGATGTAAACAAGACCTAATAGAAGCTTCCAGCTTCTAGAAGGATCTCTAGAATCATGCTGAAGTATAAAAAATTGAGAATATGGTGAAACTTAGATATTAATCCTTAGAATCACTCAAGCCGGTTTCCACCGAAGGGCGGGTGAACTTGCTTTTCATGTTCAAAGTGCTATTTACGTTATTCTTATATCGTTTTGTTGTTGTTGGTGAATATTGCGGTTATGTGCTGTTGTGCGCCATTTACTGGCATTTTTGTTTTGTTCTACGTACATTTTTATATGTGTATTACAGTTGAAATCATGATTTGAATGTTTGTTGACTTTTGGGGTCTTGATTTGTTTCTTGGGAAATGTGCTTGGGTGAATAAAGTTATGGGTGTTCCACTATGTGGGGATGATGAATTTCTTGTGATTAATGTAACCAATGAACTTGAGGGTTTGGGAGGCGGAGAAGATAGTGAGAGCATTAGAATTAAGTGACCAATTCAACTTCTGGTGGGTTTGGGGATGGAGTCAGGGAAATGGGTTTAGGTTACTTGTGGGGGCCTTGACTGCTAGCGAGAACATCAACTAGACATGACCATAAAAATATTTGTTCAACATGCTTGAGAAATATTTTCATCCTGAGGTAACAAGGCCCTTGAATTGGGTGTTCATTTATTTCTACACGGGTCAATGTTTGGATATTTACAGGTGGAGTGGAAGGAGGAGTAGGAGTGATTTGTTTGGGTTGAATAATAAAGGAGGGTTTTCGATTTTGATAAGAGACAAATTGTTGTGATTCCTTATCTCTTTTAGTATCATCCACTGACTATGGGAACCACCATGAGGACATGGGCACATATCACATCTTTGAGGCCATTGATAAAGCATTCTAAAAAATGTTAATACTTCCTCCAGATTGCAAAACACAGTAAACAAAAGAAACATATAAAGTCTTCCACTGTTTTGAATTGTTTCAACTTTGTCAAATAACCTAAATGGTGGGTGTCAGTGTCCAAGTTTTCATAAATATATGCAACAAATTATGTCCAAGCCACATGCCCTTGGTGAGAATTTTTTTATCCATTGCCACCATTAACAACATTCTTGATCTAGATGGAAACCTGCATCTGGGAGTTTGGCCAACTCATGCATAATGTCATGTAGAAATAATGTTCTATTTGAGTTACCCATCTGGTGGTATATGATCCATAAAATTTGTTCACATCCACCGTGGAAGGCATAGGTCAATTGATGGGCACAGAAAATTTTGGGCATAGTGGATGAAATTTCTCATACCTCCAGGGTTGCAAAGATTGGATCAAATGAGTGGGTCTCCAATGATATTATTAAGTTTGTTTTCGTCGTGACAAAGATTCAAGTTGGGTGAGAGAGGATCTGTTTTATGTTGTTTATTGTTTTATGATGGTGGAATTCATGTTTTATTGATGTGGTGATGTGTGGCCTTGGTTCCGCACTTCTATTTGGGTGGATTTGTGAAATGGAGACGAGGAATTGAGGGTGGGATTCCAGGGTCTTGGCTACGGGTGTGGGAGCCTGCATGATGAAGAGTGAATGGTGGGTTCCCCTTAGGAAGAATAGGTTATAAGGTAGAAAGGTATCATGACAATCAGGCGATGAGAAATCCAATAGGATAGTCCAGAATAAGAAGCGAAGAAAGGAGTTTAAAAATTATGAAAAAAAAAAAAGTATTGAAAAATAGTTAGGTATCACGTCAGATGGGAATAGAGGAATATAATGGGATAGGGCTGAAATAATAGTTACAAGAAAGATCCATTTTTTACTCATGAAAAGTTATACTCCGACCTGAATAATAATAGAGTGTTGAAATGCCCCAAATTACCAATATATGAAAAAAATGTGTAATTTCACAACTAGAATGGGGGTGAATTTGTGCAACAAGAGATCTTGTCTGTTCTATTTTTTTTCTTTCCCAAGGTTAGGGTTTAGAGGTTTCTAGACAAGGTTTTCCTTGTGCTATATCTCTCTGATATGCGAGGTCCAACAGTGAGTATAGACCAATATCTCAAGGGCTTTCCCAACTAAGGAGTAGACCATGCCCTTAGTCCTTACTACTGACTACTCAGTACTTGAGAGTATATTCTAGAGTGTTGTTCTTGGTGGAACTATAATAGTCAAGAATTCGATCGGTTTATCCTGAGAGACCTTAGGGAATCTAGGTGATATATATCAGGTGTTGTCTAATGCATACCACTCGAAAGGTACCACTTGAGGGGTTATAAGGGTGGACAACAATGTGCACTAAGTACCAATTGTAGTTCCTGCATGTATGTTTCCCCAACCACGTATTTATACGTTGAATATATATTTTTAGCTTTAAGATGTTAGAATACATATCTACCATGAAAAAAAAAAAAAAAAAAAAAAAAAAAAAAAAAAATGCTTTGATACCACTTGTAAGTACTAGATCTATTATGTAAGCGTTCCCAGCCACCATTTTGGGGGTGTCACTCCAGTGTATCTCATTGCTGGGCAGTTGAGTAACATCCCCGGCCTTATGCAGACGGGACCATTCTGCTCTAGGGAACGCTTTTCGTTCTCTTGTGCCGAACATCACGGTGTATACTAGTAGTCTGACCAGGAGCTATGCCATATAAACTTTCTCTTAAAACTACATGCAACTTAAATGCGTGCATCTGATTACTCTTGCAGAGCTTTACATATAACATAAACAAACAATTACATTATGCCAATATATGACTTTATCTTTAAAATAGGTAGCCGTGATGTCGACGCATATACAAGAAAATACCCATAGGCAAACAAGCAATTATAATCATATATATGATAAAGCATGAAAACTGGCTTACGCATTAAATAACAGTACCTTATATCGTTTTATCATCACGATTGGATATCTTGGAAATATTTTCACCAACTTCATACAGACCACCCACGAACCTCGACCTTAAGATTTACATTCGTTCATCCTCTCCTTGATGAGTCACCCATTGGGTGAACTCCACCCGGATAAAGGAGGTTCCCTATAACTAGGCTTCAAGGCTCATGGACAGCAGGAAGAGACTCCATCTAGGTGCTCACTCAGCTATGACCTAGACACTCATTTCCCACGTGCTTGTCCCACCCAAGGAAGTGTGCCCTTCCTCTGCGCTCAGCAGTCCCTTGGCTTCCCCACTTCCCTTCCTTCAAGGCTTGACAACGGTGGACTAGAGTCTGGAGCATTGCCAGCTTCTGGTTTATCACCTTCAGAATCAATCCCTAGCAATTCCTGGGGCCTCGAGAGAGAGTTTCTCACATGTTTGACAACCTGCTTCTTCAATCCGCTCCAAGCTAACCAAGTACCAGCAGGAAAGGAAGGTTATATAGGAACAAACTCGAGAAATGGTGGAAATGGTTGTCTCAAGGGATAGCAGAAATCATTGAGTGAAAATGGTCATGGAATCATTATTTGGATAAGTGAGTGAAGGAAGGAATCGCGTGAACTATTTGTGAAAGTGATGGTGAGAATGATGGTCAAGTTGGTAGAAATACGTGAAAAGTTGTACAAATGAGCTAAGTCCCCACAATATGAATGCATGTCTAACCCGGCCTTGTCGCCGAGGAAGTTACTTTGGTCCCTTTGCATACAACTTTAGAACTTAGGATAAATAATTATCCATGCTTTATACTTTAGGAAATATTAATATAATGTTCCCTTGATTTTGGCCCTCCCTTTTCCCTAGGCGAGGGTGAAGTTCAGTTACATCTCTTTTTATCGTGTTAGTGCAGCACAGCGATGTATTTTATAATCAATCATGGGTCATGTACCAAGAAATAATAATTGGCTGACATCTAGGCATTGGGTACAATACCAACAGGCTTATAATGTAGCTCACTAGCCTATAACATATCTATATACAAGGCTTCCATTGTCCTCCAACCTAACACTTTGAATTACTACAGTGTCCGGGGAATATACATACTATCATTTCATGGGGACAAACTAAACATATACCTATAGGCGTGTATTATAAATGATGTCAAAACAACTCACAGCTTAAGTACACTTATATTAAATTTACAATTAGGTTCGGTGAGGATGTTATACAATAAGCGAAAAAGATAAATATAGCAATGGAACAACACAATATATGAAACCACAACACCAGAATAATATTTTTATGATAGGAAACAATGTTCACTTTCCTCTTAGAGGGAGAAAACTCAATGAAGAGAAGAGATCTATTACCATAATTCTCAAGACAAAGACTTTACATGCCTAGAATCCTATTTATACTAAATCTATCTACAAAGAACAATATAGAGGAATATCTTATAGAAGTGGAAAAATGGGATAGCTAACACGACTTAATCCCTCGAATCCTATTTATACTAAATCTATCTATAAAAAGAACAATATAGAGGAATATCTTATAGAAGTGGAAGCTTCTATTAGGTCTTCTTACATTTGACTTAATCTTCCTTATTACTAGGCCTTATTAATATTGGCCTTTATTACATGGAAAATATATAATTCTACCTATGTGAGGGGTTAGGGAGGTTAGGTCCCTAATAATGAGTGGCCTTTCTTAAACAAATTCTCCATATGATCAACATTGATAATTTTAGGGAAGCCAAACATGATCCCATGGAGTGTATTTTAATGATTGTCCTTAATGAATTTCATGTATAATTCATTGAAATCCATGGTAATATGACCTAAAGTGCATAACCATTATGCATCAAGCACTACTTTACAACCTCCCATGTCAATAGAAAGCATCTGATATTTGAGTTGATAGTCCCCCATTTGAAGTTTCACATCCTCATGCTTAACATCATATTTCATCATACCTCCACTAGATATCATAATTTGAAAATTATGCATTGCATTTACATAACAATGGGTTTCTTCAACAACTATCCTATGAATAAAATTGTGGGTGTTGTTGTTATCAATAAAAAAAAAATCACCTTTCAGTGCTTGATGTATCCAATCAACTTCAGGGTATAGGGAGCTAAAATTTTGGATAAAGCATGGAGGCCTAGTTTGAGGTTCCTCACAAGGAGGATCTAGGGAATTTTCTTCATGAGAAAGAGGGGTGTTTTCCAAAAAATCTATCTCAAGAGTGTCATCATTAGTAATGTATTCACCAATATTGGTGGGATGCATCCATTTCAAACAATTTATGTTCTTTACATTGATTCCCTTTGAAATACCTTTCATCACAATTATAACAAAGCTTGAGGCATTGGTATTCTACGATTTCTTCCTAGGTAAACTTTTGGATTTGTAAGAGATAAGAGGTGGAGGGGGTTATTGTATATTCTAGAGAAGTGCAGGGGTGGGGAATAAATGGGGGGGTTTTATTTGAGCATGGGACACCACTTAGGATTCTCTAGTGCATTGAGATGCCTCCAACCAATTCACTGGATCAACCATCAAGATTTGTGCTCAAATCTCCTCCTTCAAACCATTGATAAAACATTTTTTTTTAAATGTATTGGTCGTGTCGTCTATGTAGATGCCAATTGGTCAAACATTGCCATAAAATTTTCCATGGTGTCAATTTAGTGTAACTTGGTCAACATGCCCAAATAAAAGAGTGTATGTTTCAAAGAATGCATATATGTCTTTGACAAACTAGGTCCAGACAATTTAACCCCCATAGGATTTATTATGCCATTGCCATAATTGTCAATGCTTTCTATCCAAGTATAACACTCTCACTCTAATTTGCATTACGTAATTAACTATAGCTTGGAGGAAAAAGTAGTGATCCATTTGGGTAACCCACCCAGTTGGGTCAAAACCATCAAAGTTGTTTAGATCTACTTTAGGGTATTTGTTCCACATCTAATTATCAAAAAAAGGTGATCTATTGTGATGTACACAATCCTTGGAGGATTCCTCACTTGGTGGATCCTATTTCTACTCTTTCCAATTGGTCTCATGGGGTAAGAGATGAGTTTTTATCATTGATTGCATTGTTTTTTCATGTCTATGATTGGATCAATTCGATTGTTTAGGGTGTAGATGTTGGAGCTGATTTTAGAGATCTTGGTACCCTGTTCCTGGATAGTGGAGTTGATGTTATTAATCTTGGTGTCAAACTCAACAATCCTAGTATCCATGGTAGAGTTCCTAATGTCCACCATGGGGCCTTTAGGTCCACTAGAAGTATTATTTAAGAATTATACCAATGTGATTAGCTCCTTGCAAGGACTTTATTGAGATAGGTCACAAACAATAAGAAGGCTAGTTCCATAAAAAAAGTTACTAGAGATTTATATGAACACAATTAACATCACACAAGGAGTATTTTGAGATAGGTCTTCCTTGATGGTGCTGGAAAGACCAATAATTTTTTTTAAAACTATGGTTGGAGTACTACTCCTGTCTAAGTATTACTACATAGAAGGAATGGTAAAATTATTGATATTTCAAATTATATAGGAATTTCATGTTCTACAAAACAGAGTATTTCCACACAGGATGAACATCTTAGGAAACCTCTCACACAACCAGATCAAATATCATTACACTATTTTTTTTACATTGTTCAAATCCCCTAAGAGGGAAATAGTCCATCTCCCCATCCAATGCGGTCACTTGAGGCAATATATTAATCCAAAAGAAAAAAATGGTGCATAAGAGTTTCTCACAATCGATCTTTAGCAAATGACCCTATGCACTCTTTAAATACAAATCATGGACCGATCAAGTGTTAATCCATGGATCAATAACCACTAGTATCAAGGAGAATATGATTTGTTGGATCACTTTATGTCTAGAACATATTGTTACTGTTGGATTACATAACTACAAATGCATACTAAATAAACATGTTTTTACCTAAAGAAACATTAGACCAAGTTGATCTTAAATAACTCCTAAGTGTCTAAATATCCTAACATCCCCCCTTAAGGACAACTTGGGATAGAATTGAAGGATTTACAAAGGTGACACAATAGGAGAAGGAAGGAGGCATTAGAGTCTATCACCCTTTAATGAAAACTTTAAGAACTCCTAACATAGATCAAATTTTGAAAAACTTTGCTTATGTAAGAGACTTCGTGAATTTATTTGCAACTTGATAATTTGTAGCTAAAAAGAGAACTTCAAGAAATGAATGAGATTTATGATTAAGTGCATTTGTAACCCAATGTGTTTTTTGCACTAATGTTGAATTGGATATTTGGTGAGCTTGATGACACTATAATTTTCACACCAGAGGGTGGTCATATGTTGCTACCTTCGAAAGGATCCGTCAAAACCACAAAGATTCTTGAAATTCTTTAACATTTGCTTGACACTCTACTTTTGTTGAAGAAAGAGAAAGAGCATGTTGTCTCTTACAAGCCTAAGTGACAGTTCAAGAACCAATATTGAAAATATAACTTGTGGTATAATTTTGATTAGCAGGGTCGTTAACCCAATAAAAATCAATGAAACCAACCAACAAAGGAGTACCCCATTAATTGTAATGGAGTCCCAAACTAAACTATACCTTGGATATATCAAAGTATATTTTTTGTTAATTTACAATGGCTCTCATGAGGTGTTTGCATATGCTAGGAAACAAGACCAACAACAAAGGAAATATTAGGATGGGTATGAGTCAAATACAAAAGGATACCAACACAACCATACAAAAAAACAAGCAAACTTTCAAAGAATATTTTTTTGAAACTTTACAATAATGGGGTTAGATCTCAGTTAGCTTGCTTGGAAAATGAAAGTTTTCTCTCCATTTCTAATTTGATGAGCTTGCATATAGTGCAGAGAAAAGAGCATACGTGGAAAAGAAAACACTTTCTTCTATGTTTATAATTTGTCGATATCGTAGAGAGCATATGGAGACTAAAAAGAGTAGCAAAGTGAGAATAAAAGAAGTAAAACCGAAATATTAACTTAATAAAAACACTTAAAAAGGTGTAATCAAACTTTATACCTATGGCTTTGACAAAAATGATTATATCTTGGGAAAACAAAAACCTTTTCAAGTGAATCAGAAAGTGTTTCCAACTAAAATAAATGCTCTTGATACAATGGAACAACACGCTCAGCCCATAAATGTACAAAAATAATAGAACAAATAAATATTTTGATGCATGTAGTGACATAGATTCAAGATCTCAATCAACAACGAGACGTATTCAAATGGGATTTGATACCATGTTCGATAAAACATGATATTTCCAGATAGGATGAACATATTAAACAAATATTCACACAAACAGATTAAATATCAGTACATCAATTATTTTACATGGTTAAAACCCTCTAACCGGGAAACATTCAACGACCCCCACCAATGTGGCTACTTGACCTAATATATTGATGCAAAAGAAATTTTTTACATAAGAGTTTCTCACAAACAATCTTAAACAAATGAACCTCCATGCTATTTAAATAGAGATCATGGACCGATCAGGTGTTAATCCATGAATCAATAGTCATTAGCATCGAGGAGAATATGAGCCATCATGTCCCTTTATTTCTAGAACATATCGTGACCATTTGATTAAATAACTACAAAGGAATACTAATGCATACTAAATAAACACACATTTACATAAATACAAATCATATCAAGTTGATGTTACCTAAATCCTAAGTGTTTAAATATCTTAACATTTCATTTCTTATGCTATAGAGGCTAGGGTTTATTTTCCGACAACACAATTATTCCAACATAGGATGAACACCTTCAATTACCACTCACACAACCAGATCAAATATCAATTGTAACACACCCTACCCCTGAGTATCTTTCCTAGGGATGGGGCATCCAAATTTCACTCTCCTTAACATCTCAAGTCCTATGTCTGTGATCTTCATCCTATTCTACTTGTCCATAGCATTTTAATGACTGCTACCAGGCTCAAATCCAAGATTTGGGTTACAAGTTATGGCTTCCCAAATTTCTTTGGGAGTTCATTGGTTGAGGGCCACATGGCATCCATGTGAATCCACCTCACACGTATTGTCTCCAAGTTCCTTCATCCATGGTGGAAGTCCATCCACCGTCTGATCCCACAACCGGACTCAATACAAATCTATCATACCGAATGTAGAGGGATTCAACGCTCTGGTGATTCGGCGTTGAATGCCTCACTCTCTACGCATGAGACCTTCCAGAGTCCCGAACTCATGAAGTCTCGTAGGCTTGCCACGTGGTTTTGACCTTCGGGCCTTTTGGTTCTCTCTATAATGCTATGCCCAAAATCCTCTAAAGTTTCGAAGTCCCGAAATCCCAGAGTTTTAGTCACTTAACCAACTACTTTGGCTAGGAGGGAACGTACTAGGGGCACGTAGAAGGCCTTGGGGAGACACGTGTCATGTTCCAATAACATATAGGGTCTACGAAAATAACAAATTGAGTTGACACATGGCACATCAATCGTGGGTCCACGTCACCCTGGTGACATCGATTTTCCATATCACACTAGACTGACAACCTTCTAACACCTCTCAGATCTCACAGTCGAGATTCGACCACGTAAATCCATATATATACAGATATTGTTACTTCGCGACTCCGGCCTTCGGGAGTGTTGCGATGCAAACTCCTCTTTTATCCTAGATTTGGTCAGCGTCAGGCTGACCACATCCTAGATATGACGATTAGGAAAAGTCCCAAAGTGTCCCCTAATCGACGACTCTTGTTACTTCGGGCTTCGAAGCTTATCGACACACCACTCCTAAAATTCCCCGGAGTGCCCAGTCCCCGGACTAAAAGATATAATGCCACATGTCCCCTGTATGTCAATGACTGAGAAGGATCTCGAAGGCTCCTTAGATCCACAATCCTGGTCACTTCGTAGCTCCAACCTTTGGGATTTTTTAGCTTCACTACCATTCAATTCTCCAAAAGAAGGAATTCTCTAAAGTACCATGTGCGGGTCCCTCCACTTAAATGATCGGATGGTAGGCGGGTCTCCTAACGATCTCCCCCAAATCTATGGCTCTCTTTTACTTTGTAACTTTGGCATTCCGGGAGTTTGATGCTCTGGAATCACCATTCTCCCGAAGTGGTACTCCGTCAAAGTCACCTCAGTGTAGATACAACGATTGAGGGAACTCCCAAACATTATCGATCGGTGGCTCGTGCTACTTAGCGATGGGGAGTTGGACTCGGTTTAGTTGGTAAGATAGCTTCATCTAACCACTAGGGAAACCACCCAACGCTAGTCAACCTTACAGGTAAGTGTAAATCGATAAATGAGACAAGTATTTCGATTAGAGGAGTAGAAGGAGTAGCTGCTAACCTCCAAATTTGTACTCACAGTAGGGAGAAAGAGAACATTTGCTGAAATGGTTTAATGGCTAAAAACAATTTATTTAAGAGCCTTTCGGGTATTCGTCGACGAGTGTGATAGAGGGATTTATCCCTTACGTAAAATTGACCAGTGCAAGCAGTGGAAACACTTGATTTTTATGAAAATCGAGTGATTATTGATCACTAGATAGATCCAAATGGCCGACAATACTCCGAAGTCCCAGACTTTCGGAGATTTGAAACCATAAGGACTTGTCTCCCTTAGGCTTAGCATAGGGATCCTATATCTTGGTCACATGGGTCCTTCTAATTCTTGTGAGTTAAGCACACTTTCCTTCGTCAGGAACTTGCTAAGGACTTGGGAATGATATCACGATTTCACATCAAGGAGTCTGAAGAATATATCCTCTTCAGACGGACAGGACCAGATGGACGCAATACTTTCTATCTCGGTCATCCTACATGTTTACGTCCCATGACACCTCAAAGGCTAAGTTGGGGCATACAGATGATCAATCAGAAGCATAAGTTCACAAGAATATAAATGCATACACATAACTTGATCATTCAATACATAAACCATTATTAGATGTACACATACATGCATTCATCCATTATTCCAATTCAATGCATAGAGTATGAAAACACTTATCAGAACCAGATAACATGATGTGACTGCTAAAAGGGGTGTGTGTTTCCACCCAACCATAGGCTCAGTCACTCCTAATTGATTTACCACTGGCCACCCCCGAGCTAGACTACAATGCTATGAGACATAATTATTTCTTCCGGCTCAACAACAGTCAGGGACAAAGGTTACTCTCCTCCTCCCACACGATCTTCGCAACATGTTCTCTCTATACCAAGCAAGGAGGCCTGCCTGAGTACTTCCTCAGTCACTCAGCACCCTCATTTATCATCTTGTATCATAACCCTTCTAAACACATCCTGCATCTAGAACATGTTCATTTCTCAATTCTTCCTTGAACTTGAGATCTTAGTCTCTCTTCTCTTTGCATCCCTTTCTCTTCCTACCACACCTTCCTTTCTTTCCTTCCTCGGCAAGATTGTGTGTGGCTTGAATTCCCAGTCCGTGGTCAGGCTTGAAAGCCTTACAGATCGGTGCTCTGACCCATCCCCTCATTAACTCTTGAATAGTTCTTCCCACCTACCAGCCTGAATGTAATTCATTCTTGGGTCAGAGGGTTATTCTGGTCCTGGGAAATTAAATCCAACAAGGTATTGGTTTGGTGGGGGTTATCTCAACCATTCCTGGTTCCCCTCACCATCTCTTTCATAACATCCATGGTTTATCTTAGAAAACCCCCTTTCAACAGTTATGCAACACTTATCCATTTTCCATTAATAACATAAATTACATTCATTGACCTTTTATACAAAGGTTCATCAAATCAGACATTCACACATATCGAGTTTTCCATAGTCTCTTGGAAAATATAGTTATATTTACAAACTGGGGGAAACAGGGGTGTTACAATCCCCTCCCCCTTAAAGGAACATCATCGTCGATGTTCTATCTGTCAATGTGCTCTGTATATACAAAAGTAAATAAAAATGGATATGCCTATTTCATGGAATTCTCCATTTCCCACATAGCCTCATATGGGCCAAAGTGTTTCCACTGCACCTTGACCTATGAAATGGTTTTGTTTCTGACTGAGGTTTCATTCCTGTCTTGTATGCATTGAGTTTCTGGCAGGAATTCTCCCTCTGGCTCCACCTAAATCATAGACCATTCAATTATATGATAAGAATCGTGTACACATTTCTTCAATAATGAAACGTGGAAAACATTATGTGTCTTCACTGTGGCAGGGAGTGCTTGCCTATAGGCTACATGTCCCACTCTATCTAAGATTTAAAAGGGTCCACAATACCGAGGTGCCAACTTGGCATAAGCTCCCATTCTCAAGGAACTCTTCCTGGGTCTAATTCTAAGATAGACATGGTCTCATGTCTTGAACTCTCTGGGAGTTCTCTTTCTGTCGGTGTAACTCTTCTGTCTATCCTGAGCAGTTTTCAGATTTTTCTTAATCTGAATTACTTGTTGTTCCATTTCTTTCATCATGTCGGATCCGATTGTGATTCTATCCATTGGATTACTCCAACTAATTGGAATCTTGCACTGTCTATCATAGAGGGCTTCAAAAGGGCTCATCTTCAATGACTCTTGATAACCATTGTTGTAAGAAAATTCTACCAATGGCAGGTAGTCTTCCCACTTTTTAGGCTGATGCATTACGTGCATCCTTAAAATGTCTTCTAATATTTGGTTCACTCTTTCTATATGTCCATCTATTTAAGGGTGATAGGTTGTGCTAAACAACAATTTAGTCTCAAAACTAGCCATTAAGGATTTCCAAAAGCTTGAAGTAAATTATGTGTCTCTGTCAGATATAATATCCCTAGGCATTCCATGTCGTATGAATATATCCTTCATGAATATGTTGGAAATATCTATTGCCTTGCAAGTTGACTTGACCAGAACGAAGTGAGAAGACTTGCTCAATTTGTCCACCACTACCATGATGGCATCATTCTGCTTGGCTGATTTTGGTAATCCGGTGATGAAATCCATGGAGATGGTTTCCCATTTCCATTCTGTAATTGGTAGAGGTCGTAACAACCCTGTTAGGTGCTGGTGTTCTTGCTTGACTTGCTAGCATTCTAGACACTTAGCTAGATAGTCAACTATGTCCTTTTTCAATCCAGGCCAATAGAATTGTTTCCTAGCGGCCGTGATCATTTTTTGATAACTTGGATGACCAGAATATGGTCTCTTGTGTAGTTCATCCATTATGAACCTCTTCAATTCTTCACAATTTGGAATATACAATTTGTTTCTGTAGGTCAGCAGGGCTTCATCAAGCATCTGATAGCCTTCATACTTTATCCATGTGGGCTCTTTCTTTAGGTATGACATCATGGTATTGAAAAATACATCTGTTTCTTGTGCATTCCTGACTCTCTCCCTGACATATGTTTCACAGGTGCTTACCACTGCCAGGTGAATAATTTTCACAGTTCTGCTAAGGGCATCAACCACCCTATTTTTCTTTCCTTTGATATGTTTGATTTCAAAATCAAACTCACTAAGGAGATCCATCCACCTAGCTTGTATAACATTGAGTTTCGATTGATCAAACATGTCCCTCAACCCACAATGGTCTATCGTAAGTAAAAATATCCTACCCATGAGGTAATGCCTCCACATTTTTAAAGCATTCACTATGGCATCCAACTCTAGATCATGGGTCATGTAATTGATTTCATGCTCATTCAATTTTCTAGATTCGTAGCAAATTACACGCCCTTCTTGCATAAGGAATCCCCTGAGTCCTTCCTTACAGGCATATGTACACATGAGAAAGTCATCATGAGGGTCTGCAATATTTAGCACGGGTGTATGGGTGAGAAGGTATTTCAGTTCTTGAAATATTTCTTCACATTTTGATGTCCAAGTGAATTTAACCCCCTTTTTTTGAAGGGTAGTGATTGGGGAACCGATATTGGAAATCCTTTTATGAACCTTCTATAGTATCCTCATAAGCCCATAAAGGACCTGATATTAGATACATCCTATGGGGTAGGCCATTCCATGATAGATCTGATCTTATCAGGGTCTACAATCACTCCTTCTTTAGAAATAACATGGCCTAAGTAATGGACTTGTTTCTGGAAAAAGTCACACTTTCTGAACTTAGCGTAGAGTTGATGCTCTCTTAGTACATGAAGCACTAATTTAAGATGTTCTTCATGCTCCTCTATGTTCTTGGAGTATATTAGGATATCATCAATGAAAACCAATACAAATTTGTCTAGGAATTTGTTGAGTACAGTATTCATCAAGCACATAAAAGTGGTGGGGCATTGGTTAATCCAAATGGCACCACCACAAATTCATAGTGACCATATCTTGTCTTGAAGGTTGTTTTGTGGATGTATTCATCCTTGATTTGGACTTGATGGTATCCAGACCTTAATTCAATCTTTGATAAAATGGAAGTACCCCTTAATTGGTCAAACAAGTCATCGATTATTGGTAAGGGATACTTGTTTTTTATGGTTGTCTTATTGAGTTGTCTATAATCTATGCACAGCGGAAGTGTGCCATATTTATTTTTCACAAAAAAGATGAGTGCTCCCCATGGAGACACACTAGGCCAGATGTATCCTTTGTCCATAATATCCTTTATTTTTAGCTTGAGCTCAAATAGCTGTAGTGTACTCATCCTATAGGGCATTCTAGACACTGACACTGCTCCTGGTGAAAGTTCTATGGAGAAGTCAATGTCTCTTCTCGGAGGTAGACCCTATACCTCTTCTAGAAACACGTCTTTATACTCTCTTAATATGGGGTGGTCCTCTAGGTTTGGTTTTTCATCCTCAACAGATTCTAACACTCGTATTGCATATAGAGGACACCCTTTTCTGCAATACTTTTTCATTTGAAGGGTTGATATTCATCTCACTAAGACATGCCTCTGAATCCCTTGAAGGGTTATTTTTCTCCCTTATTCATTTTCACACTCCAAAGTTTTATGGTAATATTCCAACTTGGTTTTATAAGTGGCTAACCAGTCCATACTAACCAATAGGTCATAAGATCCTAGGGGAAGTATGTTAAGGGTTGCTTGGGTGGGTAATCCATCCATAATGAATTGGCAAGATGGTATGACCTCTGGTACTTTTCTTTTGGTTCTAGTGTCTAGTTGTACCAACCATGGCTTAACATGTCTAACTGGTTGCATTTTACACTTATCAACAGTATGAGGGTCCACATAAATCAAATTAGAACTAGGGTCAATTAAAATAGAAACTAGATGGTTGACAATGATACCTTCCATCTTCACCACTGAATCTTGGTGGTCGACTTGTTTATTATCCAAGGATGCATAAATCCATGGCATTCTCTTGGCCACATCATTGATTGTGGTAGTTTCTTGGATATTGTAGACTCTTCTATTATTTTTTTGTCTATGTTGACAATCCCTCAGTAGATGTTCTTCTCCACAACCCCAACATTTCAAGGGTTATTTCTTTGGGTTATCGGTCTTTCTTGGGGTTTCTCCAAAAGGTTTATTTCCACTCTGGGAGGGGAAATTTTATTGATACACACTTATAGTAGGTAGGCTCATCTTAGAATCCTTCCCATATTTCTTAAATCTTGAGGATTTAAACCCCTTCTTCTTGAATCCCGAACTACTCTTCTTCTTCCAGTCCTCGTGAGGTTCTGTCTGACTCCCAAACTATTCATAACAATACCTTGCCTTCTGGATAGTGTCTTATAAGGTCTTTGGCTCGTCAAACTCAATCCTGTCCCGGTAGGTCTAAGGTAACCCACTAATAAATTGCCATACTTTTACCTTTTCATCCTTTATGTAGGGTACATACCTCAACATCTCAAGGAATTTATTGACATATTCCTCTATGGTGAGTTGTCCCACCCTGAGTTCATAGAACTCCTTAGTCTTCCCATCAAAGTATTTCTATGACAAATACTTCTTCTTGAAGTGTTTCTCAAACTATTTCCATGACAAGTCCTTCTCATGGATTCCTTTCACATTCCTAAGGTCTTCCCACCAAATGGAAGCCTTTCCATTCAAGTTGAAGATGGTTATTCGGGCCTTCAAGTTTTCAGAGTAGTCATGGAATCTGAAGTACTTCTTTAAACCAAGAAGCCAAGCTTCTTACTCTTCCCCTTTCTCAATATCTCCATTGAAATAGGGTGGTTTTTATTTCTTGAACTCTTCAGGATCATGACTTTTGGAATGCTTTCGCTTCTTTCCTTTCCTTTGCGAATGTGAACTAGCTTTTCTACTAGAAGATCCCTTGGAGTTTCCAGTTTCCTCTCTAGAGGAGTCTCTCGATGAGTGTATCCTACCTCGAAGTTGGAACTTCCTTGAGGTAATCCTCTTAGTGTGGCCACTTATGGGACCACATTTTCGTATCTTAGGTGGGATTTGACTTATCTTCGTATGTCATCGGTCCACCTGACTGGTTCTGGGTTCATACTACAGTTGCCTCTGTATATCGGATAAGCTCTACAACAAGACTGCATTAATTTTCATTTGTTTTTATTTCTCCTTTATCAACCTTTCGTTCTCGGCATTGAAACTCTGTAATTCATCCATGAGGCTCTTTACAGTTTTAGCCAGACCTGGAGGGTTTTCCACCACCCTTCTTTCGTCAGATGCTTCATCTCTATTGTGGGAGTCATCCCCCACTTCATGGCATGTCACCATCCTTTATACTTGTAGTTTTCACACAATTTAATGATTGCTTGAGTGGTAACAAAACACTTACTTTTAGCCAGCAATCTATTAGTTTATGAACCACACACAGTTCATATTTATTAAATACACATACACAGTAGAAAGTTTCATTATTTTCTTCAGTAAAAGTTTAACCAGACTCTTTAGGAAAGAGGTAAGATAGGGTGTCACCCTTAAAAGTCCTTTAAATATGGTTTTTACGCAAGTCTTCCATGATCCCAAGCAAGATAAGTCTTTTAACCATGCTCTGATACCAATTTTTAACACACCCGACCCCTGAGTATCTTTCCTAGGGATGAGGCATCAAAATTTTGCTCTCCTTAACATCTCAATTCCTTTGTCCAAGCTATTCATCCTCTTCTACTTACCCGCAGCGTTCTAATGACTACTACCAGGCTCAAATCCAAGCTTTGGATTGCAAGTTATGGCTTCCCAAAGTTCTTTGGGCGTTCATTGGTTGAGGGCCACATGGTGTCCACGTGAATCCACTTCACACGTATTGTCTCAAAGTTCCTTCATCCATGATGGAAGTCCATCCACCGCCCGATCCCAAAAATGGGCTCAATACAAATCCATCATACCGACTATAGAGGGATTCGGTGCTTCAGCATTGAATGCCTACTTACTGTCTACGCACGAGACCTTCCGGAGTCTCAAAATCCCGAAGTCCCGTAGGCTTGCCATGTGGTTCCAAACTTCGGGCCTTTTGGGTATCTCTATAACGCTACACTCCAAATCCTCTAGAGTCCCGAATTCCCAGACTCCTGGAGTTCTGGTCACTTCAGTAACTACTTTGGCTAAGCGGGCATGTACCAAGGGATGTTACACATTATTTGTGTGACCCTTATGACCATTAATGATGTAAATCTATATATTTCCTTCAGAGGGGTCAATGGCCTGAATTGCTAAAGAAAGAAGGGAGAAGAACATTTCCTGAGAGAATAAGTTGCATTTCCCTTTTTAAAAAACCCTATTACAGAAGTTTCCACAGGCTACACTATACGCAGGCTGCGACGATGCCTGCTTTCTACACCATGCTCTAAAGCTATATTGCGGAGTTTCCACAGGCTGCATTATAGCTAGGGTGTGGAAATTCCTGTACGTGGAAAAAACGAGTGTCTTCTTGATGCTTCTAGAAGGAGAAGCTTCTATGGTGAGGTGGCCTCCGAATGGTTTCGATCTTACTCACTTTCATGATTTAGTGGGATCATCCTAACCTCCTTACCTTATCCTCTTCAGCTTATAAAAGGAGAGGAGCTCTCATGGAGAAAGTTATATTGGCTTGTTATTGAGTTTTTCAACTTGGATTTTTTGGCACTTGTATGTTGGCTTTGAGATTTTCTTTGTCAAGATATATTGTGAGTAGCTATCAGATCCATGGTCTCAAAATCCAGGGAGCAAGAAGTGTGTGGGAAGAAAGGGACTTTTGGAAGGAACCTGAAAACATCAAGGCATCTGGTTGTATCTTTATTCCATATTCTTTAATACATATATACTTTTCTTTCCTATATGAATGTTATTTGTTCATATTGTATGATTCGTTGATCACATACATAGTTTCATATCAAATAGACTATGTTATTCTTGTCTTTGTTGGCTTGTGTTTATTTGCAGATGTTTCTCCACAAGCCTCGCGACGGAGCTTGGATTGCATTGGTGAAGTCGGATCTTCGATATTTAAAAGGTATTTTCTAGATCCATTTCTCATTTTATAATTGAAATCTAAGGAAAGAGTAGTGTACTGTCTTGTTTTTTTCTAGTTTCATAGTGAAGCTAGGGGGACTAATTTGTGTCCACACTTAACAATTAGCCCGATAAAAAAATTGGCGACCATACTAGATTTCATCACCAACTAGTGTGTTCATTGTAAGAAGGTTTTGTTTGCTTGTTTGCTTCCTATATTTTTAGCATGTGTTTGTCTTCCCTAGAGGACTCTAGGTTGGTTTTTTTTTTAATGGCATCACGTCACAGAATGACCAATGAGGGTAATCATTTTCTAGAGGAACCTTTTGTTTTTCCTTCTTACAGAAACATTGGTGCTCCTCACATCACTACTTTGAGCCTTCCAGGTCTCATAATTGGATTACCGATATGGTTGTTTTCCACTCAGGTGATCTCGAATGCAACTAATGCTTATGTTGTAATCACTTCCCCCCAAGAACATCAACCTCATGTTGATACTTCACCTTCTTCACCAGTAAGATCTTCTTCACCTTATTCACTTGCAAGGTCCTCTTCCATTTCATCTTCTTCACCGAGTGAAATCTCTACAACTAGTAACCCAACGGATAAGAAGAAGAAGAAAAGGAAGACTAAGAAGAAGAAAAATAAACAAGGGTCTAATATTCCAACCACCGCTAGACATGTTGGAAAGAAACTAGTTACTGTTAGTTGTGTTGGGAGTGTTGATGATGCCAAGATTACCCAAACAACCTATAAGCCCAAGTACCCTTGCAGGATTTGTAAGGGTAGCCATATTATTAAAGATTTCCCTAGTCTATCCAAGGTCATAGAAGCATGGTCTACAACTCCTTTCCAGTCCACATTGTTGGCCTCTGAACAACATGTTGATGACCCCCCATCAACTAGTCAACATATCGTTGGGAAGAAGAAAAGTAGAGTCAAGTTCTCGTGTATGTTATGCGGAGGGAGTTATCAAACTCACATTTTCTCTCATATGGACGAAGCCTCAAAATTACTGGAAGACATGACTATTTCCTAGCCTCAATTTCCAGCTACTTATCGCAAGCTTACTCTCAACCCACATGTAGTTGATGGAATGATTAATCCGGTCCCTTCGTCGATCAATCCGGTTGATCATGTCGTCAATTTGGTCAAGTCCTTCGTTGAACTAGTTGATAAAGTGGTCGATCCGATTTCATCCTCGGTTGATCCCACTCTCCCATTAGAGAGTGAAACCCAAGTGGTCGATCCCTTTCTACCCGTCAACCTCATTATCCCCTTGGAGAATGCACCTCAAGTGGTCGATTTGATCTCGTCATCGATCAATCCTACTCTCCCACTAGAGAATAAACCCAATGATGCCCATGTTTTTCTCGTTGATACAGAATCTACCATGTCAGGGGGTATTCTTCTTTCTTCCGCAAAACCCCCTACAAGTAATGAGGCCATCCTTTTTTATTGAGGTGTGCTAACTGGACCTCGTCTCCCCTCTCACATTCCTTTTCATATTATAGTACAAGTTTGTGGTCGGGACGTTCCTCAGATGTTGATAGATGAGGGTGCATCCATTAGTATTTTGTCCTCTATTTCCTCGCAAGCTTTGGGTTGTCCTCAAATTGTGTTGGTTACGCAGAATTTGTTAGCTTTTAACAGAAGAACCAATCAAACTTTAGGGACCCTTCCTCATTTTCCTATAACTTTGGGAGGGAAAAATATCTTTATTGATGTCATGGTAGTCCAAGACCCCTTGGACTTTGCTTTAATCCTTGGGCAAGTTTATGTCTATTCCATGAAAGCTATTGTGTCCACTCTTTTTCGTGTGATATCTTTCCCTCACGATGGAAGAATTGTGACTATCGATCAACATTAATTCATTGGCCCTAACTGAATTACCTCCCTAAACGGTTTTTATATGCTAATGGTATCACCCCTGCCATAGGTCAATTATGTGGCATTGTCTCCCATGCCTTCAGTTGCCGATGCAAATGAGCCTCTCACTGTAAGCTCACTCCTTTATGACTTGTATCCGGTACTTGACATGGTAATCTCTTTGGTAGGGCTATTGGAACCTGATCTCCTTACCCCTATCACAACCCTCAACATGTGTTCCTTCCAGAGTGTGTTTCTTTAGTCGAGTGAAGATCTCTTGGAATCCATGACCGAGTTTTGTCCCTTGACATGGTGTCCTTCCAGAGCACTGTCCTCTTGGAAGTCGTGATCAAGAAGAGAGTTTTGAGCATGGTTTTCTAATTTCAAGCTCATTAAAAAATGAAACCAGCCATGAGCATGGTTTTATTATTTCAAGCTTATTAAAAAATGAAACTAGCCATGTGCATGGTTTTCTGATTTCAAGCTCATTAAAAAATGAAACTAGCCTTGAGCATGGTTTTCTGATTTCAAGCTAGTTAGAAAATGAAACCAGTTACGAGGATAGTTTTTGCTTCTATGTGGAAACCTCGTTAAAAAATGAAAAAGAGGTTATGAGCATAATTCCCATTTCCGTGTCAAGCTCGTTAAAAAATGAAACAGAGGTCTAGGGATTGAACCTGGATTCTCGAGCATAGTTCCTATTCTTCTGTCAAGCTCGTTAAAAAATGAAATAGTTGTTCCCCCTATCTGTTTGAGTCAAGTCCTTCATCTGGTATTTGAAGCTTCATTTCATTATCCTTTGCAGTTGGATGAAATGAAGCTTTGGGGGAATTTTCTTTTAGCCTCTAGACTTCATGCTGAAGTTAAACCGCTAGCTTATTAAGCCGGGGGATACGTACCAACCATCCCTAGATAATGCATTGGGAAGTCGCAAGCATAGTTTTCTATGGTTCAAGCTTGTGTAAAAATGAAACCACCTACCTCAAGCATAGTTTCCTCTGGTTCAAGCTTGTGTAAAAATGAAACCAGGTCCAAGCATAGTTTTGTTTAGTTTTAAGCTTGTGTAAAAAATAAAATCTATCCCAAGCATAGTTTTGTTTTGTTTTAAAGCTTGTGTAAAAATGAAAACAATCCTGAGCTTAGTCTTTGTTCTTTCTCATGCTCGTAAATACATGAGAATAAGTTACTGAGCTTAGTCTTTGTTATTTCTCGTGCTCGTACATACGTGAGAATGTAACTGAGTATACGTTTATCAATTTTTTAGACTCGTAAAGGTTATATGAAAAAGAAACCCATTGGAGTTCCCTTTAAGCTCTTTTCGGACTCTCTAAACATGAAAATATTGTTGAGCAACCTTGTTCTTTTCACACTCGTAAAAATATTTGAAGAAAACATTTGATGGGTAGTAGGTTATCACTTTTTCGATCTCATCAAACTAATTTACGAAAAAGGAACTTTTAGAGTTCTCTTTAAGTGTTTTTTAGACTTTCTAAACATGAAAACCCCCGAGTTTTCTCTCTTTGGACTCGTTAAACAAACATTGAAAGGCCCATATGGGACTAGAGTTTTCTTTAAGTGTTTTTCAGACTCTCTAAAAATGAAAAACCCATGAGTTTTATAACAAATATGGAAAAGCCCATATGGGACCGAACCACTCCTTCCAAGGGTTCGTTAAACATACTCTGAGAGACTCATCCGAAGGGTGAACTTATCAAGCTTGTGTAAAAATAAAGAGGTACTCACCAGAAATGGTGGGGGAAAATTGGGAAATAAATGTCTCTAAACCTGCATTCTATGGAAGAGTCACTTTTGAACATGACACTCTTTCACTTTCTTTGTGTCTAGGTTGGAAAATCCTCTTTCCTCCTGATCATACTCCTTTATAATATTACCAATCGGTATGTGATTCCTGCTGTTGAGTCAGTGTTTCCAGGATAGTTGTTGTGTCGTCAATATGTTCAAAGAGAAGTTCAACCCAGAAAGCCTTCTATTGCGTCGGCCATTTCTACAGTCCTTAAGCCTTCTATTGCATCGTCCATTTCTGTAGTCCTTAAGCCTTCTATTGCGTACGCCATCCCCGAGTCAGGCCTGAGTCACTGGTTACTCTTATCTACTTCATATCTTGTTACCCGTTTTGTGTCATTGATGGGGGATACATTAACGCCCTCCTGTGACGGGTCTTTTCCTATCAACTTCAACTCATTATCCAGGAATTAGACTTAGAAACTAATTGGTACCTTGGAAATTGCATACCTCAATGGCATGTTTCCTCGCTTTCGACAGTGGGTTTTCATTATTGACCCCTGATCGGGAGATTCTGCCGAGTGTTTGAATTCAGCTCATTAATTCACATTCGTTGGATTGTACCAGAGTACCTTGGGCATAATTGACATTAATTGTGATTTCCCTCACACTTGTTAACGGTATTCATTAATGAGCGGTAATCAAGTGGTTTCTACCATGTTTGACTTCAGCACATGTATTCACATGGTTAGATTCATACTATAGAGTGGTGGAGATGAAGACCCTGGATCCTTTCTGACAGATTCAGGTTGCATTAGAGTATATTAATATTGTACTTTTGCATATATCCACAATGTATGTCTCATGGCTATGTTCAAATTTGAGTCTTTAACACATAGATCGACGGTGTATTTTTGGTGGATATATTCATATTTGAGTCATATTGGCATGGATCCATAGTGTATGTTTGGTGGCCATGACCTGTCTTACATGACATGGATCTCTGCATGTCGGCATCTATGCTTTGAGTCATTTATGTTCTGAGTATGGGAATGCCTACCTCAGTGATGATATATTATTGTATTGTATTTTCATTTTTGTTGGCAGGTTTATGACCGACGTGTTCCTTATTCCCTACACACACTCGACAAAGTATTTCAACTATCACTCTGTTCTAACTTCATACTTTGGGGGGCTCTCTATTACACATTATTTTCGTCACCCTTATGACCGTTAATGATGTAAACCTATATGTTTCCTTCAGAGGGGTCAGTGGCCTGAATTCCTGAAGAAATAAGGGAGAAGAACTTTTCCTGAGAGAAGAAGTTGCATTTCCCTTTGTAAAAAACCCTATTAAGGAAGTTTCCATAGGCTACACTATACGAAGGGTGTGAAGATGCTTGATTTCCGCACCTTGATCTAAAGCTATATTGCGGAGTTTCCATAGGCTACATTATATCTAGGGTGCGGAAATTCCTGTACGTGGGAAAAATGAGTGTATTCTCGATGCTTCTAGAAGGATAAGCTTCTATGGTGAGGTGGCCTCCGAACGGTTTGGATCTTACTCACTTTCATGATTTAGTGGGATCATCCTAACCTCCTCACCTTATCCTCTCCAGCTTATAAAAGGAGAGGAGCTCTCATGGAGAAAGTTATATTGGCTTGTTATTGAGTTTTGTAGCTTGTATGTTGGCTTTGAGCTTTGCTTTATCAATATAGATTGTGAGTAGCTATCAGATCCATGGTCTAAGAATCCATGGAGCAAGAAGTGTGTGGGAAGCAAGCAACCTGGAAACATCAAGGCATCTGGTTGTATCTTTCTTCCACGTTCTTTAATACAAATATACTTTTCTTTCCTATATGAATGTTATTTGTTCATATTGTATGATTCCTTTATCATGTATATAGTTTCATATCAAATAGACTATGTTATTCTTGTCTTCGTTGGCTTGTGTTTATTTTCAGATATTTCTCCATAAGCCTCGCGACGGAGCTTGGATTGCATTGGTGAAGTTGGATCTTCGATATTTAAAAGGTATGTTCTAGATTCATTTCTCATTTGATAATTCAAATATAAGGAAAGAGTAGTGTACTTCCTTGTTTTGTTCTAGTTTCGTAGTGAATCTAGGGGGATAGATTTGTGTCCGCACTTAAGAATTGTCCCGATAACAGGGGATGACATGTAGAAGGGCTAGGAGCGACACGTGTCATGTTCCAATAGGCATATAGGGTCTACGAAAAAGCACAAATCAAGATGACATGTGGCACATTGATCATATGTCCATGTCACCCTGGTGACTTCGACTTGCCATGTCACACCAGATTGACAACCTTCTAACACCTCTAAGATCTCATGATCAAGATTCAGCCACGTAGATCCATAGATATACAACTCTTGTTACTTCGTGACTCCATCCTTCAGGAGTTTTTCGATGCAAGCTCCTCTTTTCTCTTGGAGTTGGTCAGCGACAGGATTACCATAGCCTAGATATTATGGTTAGTAAAAGTCTCGAAGCATCCTTTAATTGATGGCTCTCATTACTTTGGGATTTGGATCTTATCGACACACTACTCCTCAAATTCCCTGGAGTGCCTAGTCTTCGGACTAAAGGATCTAGTGCCACGCATCCCCTGTATGTCGAAGGACAAGAGGGATCCTGAAGGATCATTAGATCCATGGTCCTGGTCACTTTGTGGCTCCGACCTTTGGTATTTTTTGGATTCACTGCCACTCCATTCTCTTAAAGCAGGACTTTGTCGAAGTACCATGTGCAGGTTCCTCCTCCTGAATGATCGGATGGTAGGAGGGTCACCTGACAATCTACCCCAAATATATGACTCTCTTTTACTTCATAACTTTGACGTTCGTGGAGTTTGATGCTCTGGCATCACCATTGTCCTGAAGTGGTACTCCATTGATGTCGCCTTGGTGTAGATCCAACGGTTGAGGGAATCCCCGAACATTCTCGATCATTGGCTTACACTACTTCATGATGGGGAGTTGGATCCCAGTTTAGTCAGTAAGATAGGTTCATCTAAACACTAGGGAAACCAAACAACGTCGGTCAACCTTACAAGTAACTGCAACTTTCGGTCTCTTTCGGTCGGTTTGCGACTATTAGGGTCGACAATACTTTGAAGTCCTGGACTTCCAGAGCTTCGAAACCAGAAGGACTTGGCTCCCTTAGGCTTAACATAGGGTTCCTAGATCTTGGTCACATGGGTCCTTCTAACTCTTGCAAGTTAAGCACAAATTGCCTCGTCATGAACTTGCTAAGGACTTGGGCATGATATCTCGGTTGCACAACAAGGAGTCTGAAGAAGATATCCTCTTCAAATGGAGAGGGATAGATGGACGCAATACTTTCTATCTCGACCGTCCTACAGGTTTACGTCCCATGACACCTCGAAGGCTAAGTTGGGGCATAGAGAAGATCAATCAGAAGCATAAGTTCACAAGAAGATAAATGCATACACATAACTTGATCATTCAATAAAAAAACCATTCTTAGATGTATAAATACATGCATTCATCCATTATTCAAATTCAATGCATAGAGTATGAAAACACTTATCAGAACCAGATAACATGATGCAACTGCTGAAAGAGGTGCATGTTTCCAACCAACCATAGGCTCAGTCACTCCTAACGGATTTACAACTGGCCACCCCTGAGCTAGACCACAATGCTATGAGAGAGATTTTTTTCTTCTAGATCAGCAACAGTCAGGAACGGAGGTTACTCTCCTCCTCCCACAGGATCTTGGAAATGGGTTATCTTTATACCAAGCAAGGAGGCCTGCCTGAATACTTCCTCAGTCACTCAACACCCTCGTTTATCAGCTTGTATCATAACCTTGGTAGCCACATCCTACGTCTAGAACACGTTCATTTCCCAGTTCTTCCTTGAACTTGAGAGATTAGTCTCTCTTCTCTTCGCAACCCTTTCTCTTCCCACCACACCTTCCTTTCTTGCCTTCCTCAAAAATATTGTGTGTGGCCCGAATTCCCAGTCCATGGTCAGGTCTGAAATCCTTACAAATGGACGCTCTACCCCTGTTAGAATATAATATATGTGCTCATTTTACCATAGACAATATCTCTATTTTCACCCATCCATAGGCCGAAGTCACCCTCCAAGAACCTTAACCTTGACAAAGAATCACTCTAAAAGTAAACCCTAGGCTAGATAGCCAAACAAAGGGTGGCACACCTTTATCCAAGGATAGCACACCAAACAAGATTTGATTAGATAGTCCAAACCAAAACGTAATCTACTAGTTGTAGAGGCATCTCTCCTCCAGACTTGTGCACAAAACTGGCTAACTGCAGTGCACACAAGTGAGCTCTGCAGTTCTGAGAATGCTTGCCAGAATGAATACTGGCCTCCTATATTTATACTAATTCTGGCTAACTGCCTGGGCCGAATTCTCATTCTGGGTGCCTATTTACTTAGTATATAATATTTCTTCTGGCTGACTTGTTCTCTTGGAGGCTAATAACCTAATACAAATTATCCTCTTGAGCCGAATTGTCTTCTAGGTTTATTAGCCAACTCATTAGGGTTTCTTCTTGCTTCCCAAAATATTCTATTCTCGTCAGGTTTGCACGTGGAGGTAAATACCTCCCGCAACTACCATAATATTAACACTCCCTCCTAGCTGGGGAGGTATTACAGGTAATGTTCTTGAGCACAAACATACCATTCAGTCGATAGCATCAACATAGTTGTATAGACTATCTCATGACTAGATCATGAGTACCATCATCACCATCAGGGTCATTAGCTGCATCATCTCTCGAA
>SNQJ01S0030331.1:0-41673 GCA_010110895.2 Picea sitchensis | reverse complement strand
CATCTCATTATTCCACAATTAAGCATGGGTTCTCTTACTCCACAAAGCATCTTCCTGTGAGGGCTTTCACCATAAGGGGACCACTTTTGAGTTCATCCATATTTACTTCTTATCAACAAGGAAAAAAAAATAATGACTCATATTTACATCAAACAATATTGGGTCCATTACCCAAACCTTTGTGCTACTACGGGTCTTTCTTCAAGGGTTGACATCAATGACAACCAACCTTAATCAACAGTTAGGGCGTCGTACATATTCTTCGATGAGTCAAGATGAGAGATTTAGGGTATCAAGTGGTATTTTATAGAGTCCACTATGATACTCATGTAATTGATATCATCATCCTTGAAATTCTCCATAACTACAACATTCTGCGGTTCCTTCTCTTTTCCTTGTTCAAACTCTGGTTCCACGATCTTTCCTTTCATGATATCCAACACTTTATTCTTGGAAAGGATGAGTTCAATCCTTGTCTTCCATGCTCTAAAGTTAGAAGCTCCATCTAACTTGTTTTCGGACTTCATAGAGTAAGTCATGGCTGCTTTGGCTTGGTCAACCCTAGATTTGCCCAAAAACTCAAACTTGACGTCCTGGCTTGCTGAGAGTACCAAGAGATGCTCTAGTCTAGGGCATACTAGTCTATCCATAAATTAGATCAATACCTTCACTTAAGGTGCCTCAATGAGAGAGTTAGGGTTTCTACAACTACACCTGCTAGTAACCCTAGCGGTAGTGCTTTGGTGACTGCTCCTGCTAGAAACCCTAACGACAGTTCTTCAACGAGCTTAATATCCTTATGGTTATGCTCCCTTCCAGTGGTTAGAATAAATGAAGGAGGTGTGGGCCCATAACCTATTAGAGTATGATGGATGTTCTCGTTTTACCATAGACAATATCTCTATTGTCACCCAACCATAGGCAGAAGCCACCCTCTGAGCACCTTAACCTTGATAGAGAATCACTCTGGAAGCAAACCCTAGGCTAGATAGTCAAACAAAGGGTGGCGCACCTTTCTCCAAGGATAGCTCACCAAACAAGAGCTGATCAAATAGTCCAAACCAAAACGTAATCTTCTAGCTGTAGTAGCTGCAACGACATCTCTCCTCCAGACTTGCGCACAAAAATGGCTAACTGCAATGCGCACAAGTGAGATTTGAGGTTCTGAGAATGCCTGCCAGAATGAAGACTGGCCTCCTGTATTTATACTAATTCTGGCTAATTGCCTGGGCTGACTTCTCATTCTGGGTGCCTATTTACTTAGTATATAATATTTCTTCTGGACGACTTCTTCTCTTGGAGGCTAATAATTTAATACAAATTATCCTCTTGAGTTGACTTGTCTTCTAGGGTTATTAGCCAACTCATTAGGGTTTATTCTTGCTTCTCAGAATATTCTATTCTCGTCAAGTTTACACGTGGAGGTAAATACCTCCCAAAACTACCATAATATTAACAACCCCATCCCTCATTAACTCTTGAGGATGTCTTCCCATCTACCAGACTGACTGTAATTCATTCCTAGTTTAGAGGGTTGTTTTGGTCCCGAGAAATTAAATCCAACAAGGTACTTCTTTGATGGGGGTTATCTCAACCATTCCTAGTTCTCCTCACCATCTCTTTCATAGCATCTGTGGTGTATCTTGGAAAACCCCCCTTTCAGGAGTTATGCAACACTTATCCATTTTCTATTAATAAAATAAATTACATTCATTGACCTTTTATACAAAGGTTCATCAAATCAAACATTCACACATATCGAGCTTTCCATAGTCTCTTGGCCAATATAGTTATATTTACAAACTGGGGGAAACAAGGGTGTTACATCAACACATCAATGTTTTCACATGGTAAAACCCTTATGATGAAACATCCATAACCCCAACCAATGTGGACACTTGGAGCAATTTATTAATTCAAAAGAACAGATATTACATAGATATTTATAAGAGAGTTTCTCACAATCGATCATTGGAAAATGACCTTCCATGCTCTTTAAATAGAGATCATGGAACAATCGAGTGTTAAGCCACAGATCAATGTATCCATTAACATTGACGAGAATATGATATGTCATATCACTCTATGTCAGGAACATATTGTGATCGATGGATTTCCTAGCTATGAATGCATACTAATGCATACTAAGGAAACACACTAAGAAACATATTTTTACCTAACGACACATTAGACCAAGTTGATCTTAACTAACTCCTAAGTGTCTAAATATCCTAACATCCCCCCTTAAGAACAAATTTATATAATATTGAAGGATTTAAAAAGATGACAAAATAGGAGAAGGAAGGAGGCATTAGAGCCTATCCCCCCTTAATGACAACTTTGTGAAATCCTAACATAGATCAAATTTTGGAGAATTTTTCTTATGTAAGAGACTTTGTGAAAATGTCTGCAAATTGATCTTCTGTAGGGAAAAAGAGCACTTCAATAAATTGATCATGGATGAGCTTTTTGATGAAGTGAATGTGTAGATCGATGTGTTTGTTTCCCTGATATTGAATTGGGTCTTTGGCGAGCTTGATCGCACTCTAATTTTTGTACTAGAGGGTTTTCGGTTGTTGTTGTTGGAATCCAAACTTTGAAAGGATCTATTTAAGCCACAAGGCTTCCTAAATTTCATTAATCATTTCTCGGTACTCTGTTGTTGTTGAACAAAGAGAAATAACATGTTTTTTATTATAAGCCCGAGTGACAGGTCCTGAACCAAGGCTGAAAATATAACCTGCAATATAATTTTGATCATCAAGGTCACCAACCCAATATAAATCAGTGAAACCAAACAATAAAAAAGTCCCCCCTTAGTTGTAATGTATCCCAAATTGAAGTGTAGCCGAGGAAAACCAAAGTATCCTTTTACTGTTTTCCAATGGGGTTGGTTTTGAATCTTCCATGTGAAATTGATGAAGAAGGTCAAATGCATACTTAGACTGGGAAACAAAAATTCCTTCCTTGGTTTGCAAAACTTGGAGGATAAGGAAATAGTGCAAAAATCCTAAGTTTTTCATTTGAAATTTCTTCTTAAGGATGGTTTTCACATTGTTTAAAAGTTTTGGGTCACTACCAATGAGGATAAGGTCATAAACATAAATAACATAGATTATGATATGGCTTCCTACTTTCTTGGTATAGAAATT
The DNA here is from genome assembly GCA_010110895.2 of Picea sitchensis. Taxonomy (NCBI): domain Eukaryota; kingdom Viridiplantae; phylum Streptophyta; class Pinopsida; order Pinales; family Pinaceae; genus Picea; species Picea sitchensis. The sequence goes on along the minus strand of SNQJ01S0030331.1, from coordinate 38,521 downwards.
AGAGTCAAAATGACATCTGGAAAAGCCAGTATCAAGAAGATAGTTGTCTATTTTGGCTCACCAAGATCGAGGAGATTGCTTAATACCATAAAGAGATTTATTAAGGTGGAAAACAAGGCTAGATTCATTATGGACATAGCCAGGAGGTTGTTCCATGTATATTTCTTCTTGCAAATCCCCATGCATGAAGGAATATTTAACATCCATATGATGGACCTCCCAGTTATGTGAGGCAACAAGGGAAAGAAAAAGGCAGATGGAATTGGTTTTGGCTATAGTGGAAAAGGTTTCATTATATTCAATTCCTTCAACTTGGGAAAATCCTTTGGAAACTAATCGATCCTTGTGTCTTTCAACACTTCAATTTGATGCATACGTAGTTCTGTAGACCCATTTACATATGACAGGTATTATTCCTTTTGGAATAGGTACAAGATCCCAAGTATTGGTTTTCATTAAAGAACGATACTCTTTATTCATTGTTGTATCCCAATCTCGATAACCTGAAGCTTCTGCAAATGTCTCTAGATCACGAGTCTATGAAACTTGAGCCAAAATAGAAGAGGTCGAATGTGTTTGACATTGATCTGAAGGATCATTGACAAGATCACTAGTTGTTTCTCATGTTGAACAGAACCATATAGGAAGTGGTGGTGTTGGTGCATGTTCAGGTTCAATGGAATCATTTGAAGGAAGGTGAGTAGGTGAAGGTGGATTTTCATCCTCATTGTCATCATCTAAAGAAGAAAGAACCAAAATAGGAGCAGAAGAAAGAATAAATGTCAAATATGGCTCATAGGTCGAAGAAGGAACAAACAATGAATTAGGATTGCAGGCCAAGAGATTTTCATCAAACTTAACATCTCTTCTAATAATAATTTCATTCCAATGTGTTTGAAGAAGTTTGTAACCTTTGACATCTTCAGAATAACCAAAACATATACACTTCTCACTTTTAGGTTGCAATGCTTTCCTTTACTTATTAGGAATGTGAGCCCATGCTACACTAGAAAATCCACAGAATTGACTTACATATGGCTTAAGTTTATTCCATGTTTATTTTGGTGTTATATTTTTAATATCCTTTGTGGGAGTGTGATTTACTATGTAATTTGCACATTTAATGTCTTTCTCCCAATACTTGAGACTTAATCCCTTAGATTGGATCATACAATTAGCCATTCCTTTTAATGTGTGGTTCTTTCTCTCAACAACACCATTTTGTTATGGTGTATACAGAATAATGTGTTGCATTTGGATGCCCTATGCAGTGAAATAACTTGCAAATTTATTGTTCACATATTCACCTCCAGTATTTGTTCTTAACCTTTGAAGTTGATGTCCATATTTCTTTTCTACAAGGGCCTTGTAAGCCAAGAACTTGTCAAAAAATTCACTCTTAAGTTTTAAGAAGTAAACTCAAGTGCATCTATAAAAGTCATCAATGAAAGTTAATAAATACTTGCACCTGGAAAAATAAGGAGAAGAAAGTCGACCACACAAGTCATCGTGAAAAATATGCAAAGGGGATGAGGCATTCCAAGAGGCATATTTTCAAAACTATCCTGATGATGTTTGTCGAGAACACAACCGAAACAGACACCATATTTGCAAGAAACAATAGGAAGACAAACCACCATCTGTTGATTACATAGTTGTTGACATGAGTGATAGTTTAGATGACCAAACCACTCATGCCAAAGTTTTCTCAATTCATCGTTATGAGAAACAAAAACCGATGGAAAAGATGATGACCCAAAGTTGTCAAACTTGTTCAACCTTGTAATATCATCAACAATTCCAGTTGCGAGAACATGCTTGGGATCTTTTAGATATTTGATAACAACTTGGTGAGGTGAAAAATCTACGGTTTTACTTTCACTTGAATGAGTGATTTGATATACTGATAGAAGGTTGCAAGAAATACTTGGAACACATAATACATCACTGAAATTACCATTATCTACATGAACTATTTCATACCCTACAACACTAAGATATATATCATCACCAACAAATATTTTCTTGGTGTTACATTCAATAAGAGAAGAAAATGTGTCTTTATCCTTAGTGATATGATAAGATGCTCCATAATCAATAATTCACTCATCAGAAGAATAAGTAGAAGTTGCATTAAAGGAGAAACCAGAAAAAGAAAGTGCACGTCTGTGAGAAGAAGAGTAAGAAGTAGAATCATTACTGATGTTGTGCTTCTTCATCGCTTCTTCTAAAATTTCCATCTTCTTAAATCATTTGGACTCATGACGACCCTATTTTCCACAAAATTTGCAATGTTTATCAGTCTTCTTACTTTTAGATTTTCTTCTTTGTCACCATTAGGAGTGGAAGCTAGTTGAGAGGGTTTGGGACCCTTGTTTTTCTTGTTGTTGTGGCAAGGATGTTGCTTCTTGGGATTCTTGGATTTATCTTTCTGTTGGACTACTAAGGCTTTTTTGGAGGTAATTGGAGTGCTAATCAATCCAAGTTGTAGAATCTTATCTTTTTATTGAATCAGAGCATCACAAAAGAACTCAAGATAGGGTTTTTTATAAGTAGTATATAGAGCTCCTCTAGTGGTATAAAAGGTAGATACAAAAACATAATATGCACTACCAAGCTTAGCAAGAATGGCATATATGCATCGATCTTCTGGAATATATATTTCAGATTATATACATAAAAGTATAGTTGTTTTGAACTTAGATAAGTAATATTCAATGCAAGGAAAATCGTTTGGACTTAAGGTCAATAATTGATTCTCCAACTAGTGGGCTCAAATAATAATGTGCTTACCAAAAAACATTTCGATCTTTGCCTAAGCATCATCAGGGTCATTAATTCCTTGAAGGTAAACCGTGAAACCTTAAATTCCTATCACATTCTTATCACTCCATGTGCTTCTTCATTCTTATTGGCCCATTTGAATTTAGTTTTGTCATCATTGGGTTCTAGTTCTTTCCTCATGGTAATCTGGTACAATCATTTACTTCTTAATACATCCTCCATATGGGATTTCCATGAGAAGTAGTTGGTACTGGTAAGAAAAATATAATTGGGAGATGTCATATTAAAATATGTATAAAGAGATGAAACTGATGTTTTTGATGGAAAGATCTTGAAAAAAATGACACTGAAAACAGACTTCGGATGTGAAAGTTATTCCCTTTTGAAAAAATGCATAAACGGTAACCAAAGAGCCATATGACAAATAGATGTTGGTCCATGTGGTGATGCTCCTCTTAATTGTACCTATAAACTCACTTTTAAATAAGTTACTTATGAAGTGACCCACTTTTATAGAATAAGCAAGAATCATTTTTACAATGAAGTTACTTTGTAAATGAAAGTTGCATGCAAAATAACTTAAAATAAAATATCAAAGTTATTTAATAGTGATTCACTTTTATAACTTAAGTGAAATACATTTTACAATGAATGAATGAACTTTTTCAAAAAACAAAAACAAAAGAGAGACTTGAACTCAAGACCTCTTACTCAGTAAAGTAACTTTTAACCAAGTGAGCTAGTGCATAACATATTATATTGTTTAGAAGAAGGATTGTTGTCGTTGTTGTTGTTGAAAATGACCTTGGAGAGCGTGCTCATAAAAATAATTTTTCACACAAGAAATATTTTTTTGCTTCTCAATGAAAATAAGGGTTAGATCTCGGATATCTTACCTGAAAAATGCAACGTTTCCCTCTATTTATGATTTACTGAGATCGCATAGAGCGCACAACAAGAGCATATGTAGATAGAAAAACCCTTTTGTATATGTTTCTGATTTTTCAAGATCGCACTGGGCACAGGGAAAAGAGCATACACATATCTAAAATAGTAGCAACCAGAAAATAAAAAAAAATAAAAAACTGAAATATTACCTCTACAAAAGTTTTAAAAGGGTGTAGTTGGGATTAATACCTCTGGATTTGACTAAAATGGTTGTATATTGGAAAACCATAAACCTTATCGAGTGAAATGAAAAGTGTTCTTGACTAAAAAGAGAGCTATGAATGCAATGAAATAGTCAACTCATCCCATAAATGTACAGAAATGGTAGAAACTAGAGATGAGGAAACACGACTTCATGATATCGAACTACAACGAGAGCGGGCATTCAAATGTGCTCAAGTGCCATGTTCAACAACAAAAGTATTCCAATAGAGGATGAACACCTTTATTAACAACTCACACAACCAGATCAAAGATCAACAAACTGATGGTTTCATGTGGTAAAACGCCTACGGGGAAACATCCATGGCCACAACCAACATGGCCACTTGGAGCAATTTATTAATGCAAAAGAAAAAATATTATAGAGAGAGTTACAGGAGAGTTTCTCACAATCGATCATCGAAAAATGACCCTCCATTCTCTTTAAATAGAGATCATGGATTAATAAGGGTTTAAGCCATAGATCGATGTACTCGTTAAGATCAAGGAGAATATGATTTGTTGGCTCTATGTCGGGAACATATCATGACTGTCAAATTTCCTAACTACAAATGCATAGTAATGCATAATAAACACACTTTTACCTAACGACACATTAGACCGAGTTGATCTTAACTAACTCCTAAGTGTTTAAATATCTAAACATTTATCAGGCCCTAAAGATAGAGGAGTGTCAAATGCTATAGATATCTAATATATTGGAGGGTTTCCAACAATAATACTTGGTTGAACATTCCATGACACAACTAAAGATAATAGGATGTACCCTTATCCATACTACCTGATGGGTGTTCTATATGCACTAAAAACACAGTAAAAACCCTCAATTAAATTTTCAACCCGGGGTAAGTAAACTTAGAGTTGTAGAAAAATATATGCCAAAGGTAGAAGGGTTGGTAGGAGTATAGTTTAACTAATGAAGGTAGCTATCTAAGGCTAATCTACTCAAGACAAACTATCTAATGAGCAAATCCTACTAAGAAACTTGAAACTAGATAACCTAAGTACTTTTGGGCCAAGGATCGATGGATAGTTATTTAAGAAAACAAGTAAAAACCCTAAGTAAAGCAAATTAGTTCATAAAAATAAGAAAAAGCAAACTAAATAATGAGAAACTAACAAAAGAAAACTATTTTAACTTGCCAACCTACATTCAATGAGCAACTACCCTATGAAAGAAAGTAAATAAACAAGCAAACAAATACACCTAACTAACCTACTAAAGCAAGTAAACAAGTAAGCAAAGACAACTATCTAACCTACTAAAGAAATAGACAAGTAAGCAAACACAACTAACTAACCTAATAAAGCAAATAGAAAAGTAAGCAAAGACAACTAACTACTGCAAGCAATCAAGTCAAAACTTTTCATTGAACAACTATCTAGCCTAAGAGGCAAGTGGACTAAATTCTTAATTCAAAACTATTTCTAATTCATGAAAGGAAATCTATGTAATTGAAAGCAAGAAGGATTAACAAMTAAATTTAAATCTATKATAAACAACTACTCTCTAATCTATGAAAKMAAAAGACTATCTATCCTACARCAACAATTAAACTATMTTTTAAACTACGAAAGCTAGAAACTATCTCTTATGATCTACAAAATCAAGAAACTATCTTTTCTGATCTAGGAAAACAAGAAACTATCTTTAATCTATGAAAAACTCAAATATAATGTTGGTGGTTGTGTGAATGTCTCCGGTGTCGGATAATATCTCGATGGCACTTGAAAACAAAGGACAATTCAAGCAGTATAAGCTCAACACTAATCTCAATGGCAAAGTGAAAGGTATGGATTAAACAATCCAATGAGAATTTAGCCATGACAAAACAATGTTAGATACCCTGCATATTCATGTATAAACCATCAACAACATAACGACATCATCATTATACTTCTATACTACATAAGGAAAACTTCATAATTAAATTCAACCATTAACTAAGAAATATAATTGCAATTTAATTCTAGGAAAGGAAATTACATAGATGAAACTATGCTACATCTATTCTAACAATTCAAATTGCAATAAGAAAAATGCTTAAGAACATAAATTAAACTATGATATTGAAAAGTAAACTAAAAATCTACATTAAACAACAATTAATTAAACAAAATCTATATAAAAACGAGATAAGCAAGCTATAATTAAAAAATGGAATTAATTCTATCCATCCATCAAATCCTTGTCGAAGAGGACCCAAATAAAAACTTTGTTCTATTCTAATTAAAACTCTGTTTTAAACTTGACTATAAAATCATAAATCAAAGCATAATCTAACATCTAATTGCGCATGGGGTTAGTCTAGGGACTTGCAAGTCCATTTCTAATCTACAAGATCAATGCATGCTAACACAATCCTTCATTCTATCCCGCAAAAGAGAATCAAAAGCAATTAAATTATAACAACAAACTAATTAACACAATACAAATGCATGTACAGAAAATAAAGAGAACAATTAAATTATGAAATGCATAAAAAAACACGAAGACAGTTACCAGACTGCTAGTGGCCCCCCCATCAAGTCATGGTCACTCTCTAAAAGCACACCACGAACTCAACAGGTCGAATTCACCATAAAAACTCAAAAACACAGTTTTGGCATAATCTGACAATGTAAAAACTCAAAACAGAGTAAAATCATTTTTTTGTCTATCACACTGATAATTCTAATGCTTTACTTATGTCTGACCACCTCGGTGATATTTATAATGTTTACAAGCTGAGTGGTTGACCACAGGAGGGTCGAACCACTTCTAAATTCGGCAAATTACAATAAATGATGCCCTAACTGATAAAACAAAGCGAGCCAATAATCACCCTCTTGAAGAACTGAAACTGAGTTGTTAGGAGCACAATAGATGGAGGGGGAAAGCATAAACAAAACCCATATTCCCAATTCTCCCATCACTGGCCGCCAATACCATAACCGCCAAGTCTCCCTACGTTTCTGTGTAATACGCAGTGCTGGACAAAGTGTTGGATCAAGTGTCAGAACGAGTACTAGAAGGAGTGTCGGATCAAGTAATGGAAGCAGAAACGTGGTGCGTTTTTTCCCTGTAACACCAGAAAATCATGAATTAGATCTTGGTAATCATAAAACATGATGAATTATACTCAATATAATAATTAAGCATGAATTACATGTACCTAGTGTTGATCATACCATTTAATCATGAAATTCTTCAAAAAGATCCTTTAAAATATGAAAAACACATATGTAAATGCGGCAAAAGTGCATAATAACCGTCATAAAAGTGATCATATATCGGGCCCAACATTACCCCCACACTTACGATTTTGCAAGTCTCACTGCAAACAAAAATAAGTTACCCCTCGTGACTAGGATTGCTGAGGAGGATTGACTTTGGAAGCTTCCCCTTCTTGCTGTGAAGACTTAGCCTTGTGCCTCTTGTATTTCTTCAGTTGTGCTCTAAGGCTGCGGTCAGATTTGGTCATCTCATCGACCAATCATTGAAGAGAGTTAACTTTTGTTTGAAGGACTGTATTGTCATGATGAAGGTGTGTATCTATTGTCTTCCTTTCCTCCAACTGTTGGAGAAGCTGATGGTTTTTATTCTGTAGCTCCTCTATGGTTGGGGAAAAATCAGTGATCTCTGAGGAAGGCTTAGATCCTTTGAGGGATGTGGACAATCTATCAGTTTTAGGATCTAGAGTGGGCATGGTTGAAGTAGGAGTGATGGGAGATTGGTAAGGTGAGGTAGGTTCTAATTTTGTTTTTTTTAGTGGCTCTAATCCATCCAGAGAAACTTCCCTAGGTTTCTTATGAGGGCTCTCAAGGTCGGAGCACACTTGAATAGGATCTGAACCAGGTGGAGGTTTTTCATAAGGCTTGACTCTTGTGCTCTGGGTACTCTTCTAAAAGGGTCCTTTACCAAATCGATTGGCTCCCCTCTTGTTTGTGGGAATGATGGGAAAGTCTTGCTGCATTACTTCTCGGATATTTTTAGGTGCAAGATCAAGAGAGAGTGAAGGCATTGGGGGGTTAACAATAGGCTTCTTTTGTTCTTTGCTCTTGGTCTTTTTACCCGATGAAGAAGTAGGGATATCAACAAGATTTTGGTATTGTTATGGCAAAGAGAGGGTTTGTGAAAAGGTGTTTGGAGTTCTTGGAGAGTGAGGCTTGGATGGAGAGATATTTTTTAGGCTAAGTGGATTTTTTTCGGTCTTAACTGTCAAGTGAGGGTTTGCAAATTGGTAGATAAAGGCATCCCAATTTTGCCCCTGTTTCTCTAGTTCAGCAAGAACGAGGAGTTTTATCAATCCATGGTGGAAGAGAATATCGTGGGCATTAGTCACATTCTTCCTCACTTGAGAGGACATCTTCTCCAAGATTTTAAGAAAATAGAAGGGAAAGTTCAAAGGTTTGTTGAATAGAAAATGAGCCAACAATCTGAAATGACAAGCTTTGAAAGTAGAGTATCTACCTTCACATGTAATTAACCTTGTGATGACGATGATGGGATTGATCAATTCCGCCTTTATCCACTCCTTAGCATACCCTTTTTCTCCTGAAATTCTCTCAAATTCAAGCTTAAACACTCTGTTATAACTTGAGTGTGGCAATTGATGATTTTTGAACCATCTATCTCCCATTCTTGGGATATTCGTGGCAACAACAATGGAATCTTCTAAAACTTCAAAGGTAAGAGACCCTACATGTGTTGTCTTACCATCGAAACCAACTACAAATTACATGGAGAGGTCGTCATCGTGGCCCTGCAAGCTAGAAAAAAATGACCCCCATCCTGCACTCAAAAACACTTCTCTGCACTATGCAAATTCAAGAATGGAAAACAAGTTTTCATAGGAGGAGGTTTCTTACCTCCTGGGCATTATGACAGAGGTGGAATTTACCAAGAAAGGGCATAATTGAGCCAAACAGTGGCATGAATTGGGCACAGGCTGAACACGATTTGGACAGGGGACAAATTGGCAGAGGTTGGGCGTGATTTCTTAACGCAAGGGAGAGCAATTGGCAAGGGAAAATGAGATAATAGAGTGCCCAGCCCGATTTTGAATGCATCAATAGTGGATTAGGTTACCCACATGTGCGCACGTGCTGCCATGTGTGGGAATTTTCGAATTCAAAGGCTCATTTTTGGAGCGATGTAATGATGCGTGGTTAGATCAATGTCCAAGTCTTTTGACTTGGACATTTGATCATAAACATATGAAGCATCTTTAATCAATGCCTGCAACTAATTCAATTGAATGTAATTGATTTCCAGTTACCTGGAATCTAGGACAATTATTGGTGTGAAATTCACATGGCACTTCATTCGGCACCTCAAACAACATCTCATGTGGTACTTCATCTAGAACCTCTGTGTTAAGTGCATTTTCACCTCTTATAATGGATAGCTTGCAAATTTGAAGTGTTTTCGACAATCACAATAGTGAATGAGCAGAGGTAGAATGCTCCATGCTCACTCAATCTTCTTGCATGTGACATATAATGTCAGAAACCTACAATGAATAGGTTATAGAAAGCATAAAAATGTATTGTGAAACCTACAATATGCAGCTTGTAATGAAACGATAAACCGATAAAGATTGGTCTATTAAGTATGTGTTCAGTAATTTATAGCACACATGAGTTTAGCACTTCAAAAATAACATGACTATCAATGTAATAACCTGTATCATGGTAATAATAAAAAAACTCTTGCAAATATTTATTTCTCTTAGGAAATGATCATTTGTCAGCTCATGAACCCCTCCCCCACACCTAAGTATTGTGACACCTCACAATCAAAAGTGTAGGAAACCAGTCAGTATCCCCCAATAGCTGAAGATTTATAGTATGTCAAGTGTAGAAATAATTTTCACAGATTGGTCTGACGAGATGGTTAGAAGATGGCCCCACCTATATGATAAGAGATCCTATATATAGATAAGAAGAGATAGGCAAGAGAATTTCAAGATAGTCTTAGAGTTATTCCCCAATGGCAAGTGTATGAGATTCATTAACCTTATTTTAACCACACATACTTCATGTCAGCTTTGTCTGCAAGTAATGTCGTACCTCAGGACAGGTTTAAATTTATTATTTATTTTTGTCAGATTACAATCCTCGCTAGGTAGAATGCCTCGCTGCCAGCAAGCATGTTCAGTACTCCAATGGGTTTACCTAGTCATACCATAGGCCGCTACCCGCTGCCAGCAGACCTATTCAGTATCCCAATGGGTTAGCCTCTTAAACCCTCAGAGACTGGCCCTCCATCCTTTAAGATTTTAGTATAAGATTGCTTATGCAAGAATATGGGGGAACAACTCTGAAAACAACTTTTTCTTTCTCTTTTTTTTTCAATTGGGATGGTATTTATGTTAGAGGATGACTTTCCATTATATTACTTAGTGATTGTCCTAATGTAAGGGGTACTTAAGAGGACGTGTCCTATATAAAGATATGATATAATCAAGTTATTTAGTGTGTAGTGGATGGTACCTTTGAGAAAGAACATAAAGGTATCTCTAGTCTCAACTTACTTTCTTCCTTTGTAGTTATCGTGATGTTTCCATGAATAACTGCTAATTAGACTTCCTTGTTACTCTTTGATAAAGACACTTGACTCACTTACTCAGGTTTCTTGGAAAAACTGTACGAGAGACCTCTATGCTTGATAGTTATGGTATCACTTCCTTATACAGTGGTAAAGAGTTTCAAGAGAAACTAATTTAGGATGCCAAAAAAAATGATAATTTTAAAAAATGTGGCTAATTATACTAAGTCAATATTCATTTGATGCTTTAGTGGACACAAAATTCAAGTATAACAAATGTTTTGAGGAAATATCCTTGAAACTGTGTACTCCTGGTGAAATAAATACTTACAGAAATCTCTAGAATTGCCTTATTAACAAAATTCAAAAACTATTTACATATATACAGTAGGAAATTCAAAAAACAAAAATCAAGAACAAGAGGGGACTTCCCCATCTACTAAGGCCAATGCCTTGTCAGTTGACATGACCTATAGAAAATCCTCTTTGGAAATGGGCTTATGATAAAACTTAAGTCGATGTCCATTTACCACAAAGGAGACTTGTCCATCATCAATTGTTTTAATTCTTACATCTCCATTTTCATATACAATGTCTACATCGTAAGGGCCCAACCAGCGGGTGGTAAGTTTGCCTTTGAAGGTTTTGAATCGAGAAGCAAACAATAGAGCCCAATCACTAAGTTTGTCTTTGAAGGTTTTGAATCGAGAATCAAACAATATCTAACTACCAGGTTGGAAGTGTTGCTTCTTGATAAACTTGTCATGCCACTTGCTCCTCCTCGTTTTGGACTAATATTGTTCGTTGATGGCATCTTTCCCTCGATTTCATCATCTAACCTATTCAATTCTCTTAGGGATCATGTTTTGAACCTCATCTAGGTTCAATCCTAACTCAAGGCAATACGGAAGGTCCTTACTTGGAATTATATTGGCAGAAATTACTTGTTTCATTAATTATCTCATAAAAGGTATGCCCAATGGTATTTCTTCAAGTATTTCGATATGCCCACAAAGCCTCTAAGAGCCTATCGTACCAATCCCAGTGTTGTAACTGAATGTTCTTGGTCAATATGGCTTCCAAACTTTGTTTGTATATTCTATGTGACCACCGGGTTTGCGGGTGGTATGGAGAAGATTTTACAATGTTTAATGGCATATTTCTCTCATAGCTCCTTTCATCACTTTGGAAGTGAATTAGTGCCTTGTTGGTAACAATTTCATGAGGGACACCGAAATGGGTAAAGATGTCTTCATAGATAAATTCGACAAATGTACTTATCCTAGTCCCCTAAATAGGGATTTTTCTCTACCCATTTGGTGACATAGTCCAGACAAACCAAAATATAGTTCTTCCTACGTATCATGGGTGAAATTTATCCTACAAAGTCGAGGGCCCATTTTTGAAGGGTTCTATCATAAATTGGGCACACAAAGGCATTTCTTTAGCTAACATAGGTCTCTATCCTTGGAAACTATCACAACTTCTCACATATTTGGTAGCATCTTTGAAAATGCTAGTCAAATAGTAACCCGAATGTATCACCTTATATGTTGTGTGTTTGTCAAAAAAATTACTACCACATGGTCCATCATGACAACTTCAGAGTATTTCAAAAATTTCGTCCTCGACACATCTATGAATAATCCAATCAGGAATTGTGCGAAAAACATCATGACCAACCCAAGAGTAATTAGCACTGTAATAATTTTTCACTTTTCATGAGGTGACAAATGAGATCTATAATTTGGAAGTGGCTAGATAGTTTTCCATATCATCAAAACATGGGGTATTGACAAAAAAGGGAAAAAAGGTGTTCGTCTGGGAAAATATCATCTACAGTGATATCATCATCCTCATTTTTTATTCAGAAAATAAAATAATCTACTACATTATCCTTTCCATGTTGGTCAAGCACAATGATGTTAAGTTCTTGCAATAACAAAATCCACCCGGTCACTCCACCATTAGTTATAGGTTTATTCATGAGGAAATTCCACGAGGAAATGATCGGGTATGTGTGTGTAAAAATGCTTCATAACCTATAATGTAATGATGAAACTTCTTAATAGCATGAACAACTACCAATAATTTTTTCTCGGTGATTGTGTAGTTTAACTCGACAGGGACAAGTTCTTGCTCACAAAATAAATGGCATAGGGATCATCGGTCCTCTTCCGGTTTCAAAGGAAATTTGACACGCTTCTACCCAAACAAAATCAATATCTTTTATTAATAATCCAAACATAGGTACAACAATCTTTGTAAAATTTTCAATAAACTACCAGTAGTATCCGCATGTCCGAGAAATATTCTCACCTCTTTTGAGTCTTGGGGGTTGGAATTCTAATAATGACCTCAATATTTGCGTGGATCAACTTCTTATCCCTTCAGATGAAAACATGATGTCCTAGAACCACTCCTTCCGCCATCAACATTTTGTACTTTCAAGGACTTAGGTTCATTTCTTGGCATATGATGAGGACTTTTCTAAGTTGTATAAGGCTTCCCGGTAAGTGTTTCCTCTATAGACCGGTGGAAGTCATCCATGTAGAATTCCACACAATCATGAATAAGATCGACAATATCCCTAATATCGGCTGCTGAAAAGGTGGACAGAGCATTACACAATCCAAATGGTAAGACCCTTTAGACATGGGTGCCCCAAGGACAACTAAAGGTAGTCTTGTCCTCGTCCTCGAGTGCTATAAGAATCTCTGGTTTTATCCACTAAATCCATCTAGAAAGGAAAATACTTCTTCCCATTGCATCTAGAACTTGGTCAATGAAAGGGAAAGGAAAGTAGTCGCTCAGAGTGGCTTTGTTGAGTTCCCTGAAATCAACACAAATTCTCCATTTCGTGGTCACTTTCTTTGGAACTATCACTAGTGGGGATACCCACTTGTTGTCAAAGATGGGATAGATAACCACATTTAACAACTTTTGGATCTCCTCCTTGACTATATCTTTATGTGTTGGGTACATCCTTCTCTGGGGTTTCCTAACATGTGTTACTTATTCCTGGGTATTTATGTGATGAATTCATGTGTCTAGGTGTATACCCTTCATGTCAATGTATTCAGAAAATGCCCCGACATATTTTAAGGATATCTACTAATTATTTATGTTGGTCTCTTTACATAGCAATGTAGTTTATATGTAGAAATTTTCTTGGACTAATCTTGTAGGGAATAGTGTAAGACATGGCAGAATCATCTATCTCGAAAATAAAAAGAGATGTCTAAGACAAAATTGATGGGTCCAATTGTTCTTGAAATTCTTTCCCAAACATGTATTCAAATTAGGGAAACGATTGTGGAAAATCCACATATGTGATAGAAGAAATGAACTGGTTTAACACATTTTATGTTGTGTGCTCCTCAAGTGCCCATGCATGGTCACTTGGAAATATGGGTTCTTCCCAGTTCTCATTCTCAGATGGACATTCAAGCCACCATATATATTCTCCATAATAGGTTGAGTTGAAGGGTAAATAGTGAGCTCGATAGAGAGACCATTTGAGATGGTAATTTCTCCTTCTCTTCTTACAACCAATAAAATGCATTGGTATGTATAACCAAGGTCTTCCAAAATGACGATGGCCTCGAAGCGGATCCTTTGAATGAATGACAAGAAAATCTATGGGTTACTCCCATGAAGCTAAAGTAACCATGACATCATCTAAAATTCTTCCAAGCATATAACCCTAGTCTTATCTCTAATTCCAAAATGGTTGGGGTAGGTCGAAGAGGTTGTAACTCAGAATTGTTCCAAGGTAGTAGTGGTAATCATAACACTTGATGGCTGCCCTAGGTCTATGAGAGTGTTTCAATGGAGACCTCGGCACGGTTATGGTCACTACGGGGTTTCCCGGATTCCCATATTTTGCTAGCTTTGGTTTCTCTAACATGTATTCAGAAAGATCTCCTATAAAGTGTACTGTAGGGGGGTCCTTTTCTTCCTACCTAGCTTCTTGATACACACCATTTGAATACCTTATTGTAGATTGGAATGTCTTTAATGGCTTGAAGCAGAGGAATCTTTGACACAAATATTTTTCAATTCATTCAAAATGTCAAATTCTCGACAGGTGGTTTGTTTCTTGATTACCAATCGGTCTAGACAAGGAGGGACCTTTGTAATTTGCGAAGGTTCATTTTGGGGAAGCTTGGGTTCTGATTCTTCAGGATAATAACATATCTCTCACCTAGTGTCATCTATGGGTTGTTAGTTGGTTTATTCTTATTCTTGACCCTGCATGATTATTGAAGGTCTCTCAGCTTCCATAACTCTTTCCTCGATCTTAGTTGAATTTCCTGTAATGGAACATGAGTAATGACATATGTTGGGAAGGCCTAGATCTCAACATTGTGAAGAGGTTGAGGAGGACTTATTATTGGGATTTGGCACTAGCTATGATGGTAATAGTGTCACCCCTGTGAGATTGTACTTGATATCAGAGGGTTGCTAGGAATAGGAGGTAAATGTAGGAACCAATCCCCGGCAAAAGTCATGAGTGTTTAGTGGGAACTGAGGATAAAGATGGTTGGACATATTGATAGGTGGAGCTTGAGGGTTTCCCTTGGTTATGTCCTCCTCCATCCTTGAAAAACAAGGATGTTGGTATCATGCCAGACAAAGCTCCAACCCCATTCCACCTGTTGTTGATAATAGGGTGGAACTTGGGATTGTAGATCCAGGTATGTGGGCTGATTCCTAGGCTACCATGGCCTCCTTAGGTGCATAAGAAGACTTCTGATCTCCACTCCTATAGATGGCTAATAAACCATGAAATGATGGACATTTTTTAGTCACATGGTTCTGCATTGCGGGCCAAAATCAAATGTTATCTAATGGGAATTCCCTGAGGAATGCTTCCTTCCCCTCGCTGCCTTGGGCACATATGCTCATTGCTTTATTTTCCTTCTCCCCGCTTTCTTTTTTATTTTAAGGTTGTCCAACTGGTAACCTATTGTTCTTAAGATATATGGTATTAAAAGTTTTCTAAAAGGTTCCCTTATCTCATTTTGTGATACCACCTAAACTAACTTGTTTTAAGATTCTATTGTAAGGGTCCCAACATTCTTTCCTGTTTTGGCTCTACTCGAGTAATTTTTACACATTTCACATATTTCAACAATGGTTTATGAGAAATATCACCAGATGCCATCAGGTGACATCTCTAGATATTCTTCTAAAATTCCCTTAAGGAAAAGAACCCCACTTCATCCTTTGGGAGGTTAGTCTTAGATATGACTAATCTTTATGACAGCCATTATACACTTTGGCCAACGTAACATGTTTTCATATTTTAAAGGAGTGCTTTGAAGAATTTCATGATAAAATCCAGATGATCGACACTCATCACGCATAACTATGTGTACGATCAGATCAAGTATAATTTATCTTGTTTTATGATTTCTAAGAGCTATTTCATGTTTTTTTGGTGTTACAGGAAAAAAATGCACTACATTAGTTCTCGCACTTGATCCTACCCTTCCAAGACTCTCGCTCACACCTACATGCTCTTCCTACACAAAAACGTAGGGTGAATTGGTGGCTATAGCATTGAAGACCAGTGATGGGAAAATTGGAAAAATGGGTTTTATCTATAAATTGTCCCTCCAACATCGAGTCTTTTACAACTCGCTTCAGCTTGTTCAAAGCAGATTATTGTCCACTGTTTCTTTAAGCAGCTTTTAGGCACCATTAATGAAATTTACTAATTTTAGAAGTGGTTTGAACCTCCTTTGGTCGTAATTCACTTGGCATGAAAACATTATAAATACCACTAGGATGATCAAAAGATTGTTAACCAAGTAGAAGAGCCAATGCATTAGGAGAGACAAATCTGTTTTTCTTTGTTTTGGTATTTTACATTGCCAGATTATGCAAGAACTGCGTTTTTTGGTTTTTATGGTGAATTCAACCCGCTGAGTTCGTGAAGTTTTTAGAGAGCTACAAGACTTTGTTGGGGCCACTCACAGCTTATAACTCTATGTGTTGTTCATAGATTTTATGATTTATTTGTCTCTTATTTCCTGTACATGCATTATCAATTTATTAATTAGTTTGTTGTTGTAGTTTAAATTGTTTTGATTCCATTTTGCAGGTTAGAATGACAGAATGTGTTAGAATGCATTAGTCTCATAGATTAGAGATGAATTCTTGTAAACTATCTACTAGCCCTGTGTGCAAGTAGATATTAAATTACGTTTTGTTCATGTTTTTGAAATTTGATTTAAAATAAGAATTGAAACAGAGTAGAACAAAACTTATTGTTATGTTTTCTTTAATCCTAAGTGGGATGGATAGGGTTAGTTTCGAGATTTTATTGCCTATTCAACTGTTAATTAGATTTTGCTTCATTAGTTTTTGATTAATTTGTTCATTAGTTTACTTTGTCATGCTTTAATTTATGTTCCAAGCATTTTCCTTATTACATTTCTGAATTGTTAAGATAGAGCTAGTTTTGTTTACAGTAAATTTCTTAGATTTAGATTGCAACTTCAAGTTGTAGTTAATGATTGAATTTAGTAAGGCATAAGTTTGCTCATATTAGTATAGAATGCATTTGAATTTCATAGATTAGAAAAAAGTTTCTTGTTTTCATAGAAGAGATAGTTTCTTGCTTCATAGCTTAGAAAATAGTTTTTATTGTTGTTGTAGGATGATAGACTTTGCTTTGATAGATTAGATACTAGTTTGCTTATCATAGATTAAAAATCAGTTGTTAATATTTATTATTTCTCTACAGAATAGATTTTTTTTTCATGCATTGCATTGAGCATTTAGACTTTCAACACATTAGGAATAATTTGCATTAGGCATTTAGTTCAATTTGTAATCTTGTACATAGTTGTTCAATGAGTAGTCTATCATGAGTTAGTTTGCCTTGCCACTTGTCTTTTGCTTTAGTAGGTTAGTTAGGTGTCTTGCTTACTTGTCTATTTTCTTAATAGGTTAGATAGGTGCTTTGCTTACTTGCTTATTTATTTTGCTTTCATAGGTTTCTCATTGAATGTAGGTTGGCAAGTTAAACAGTTTCTTTGTCTTTTGTTTATTATGCTTAGTAGTTTTGTTTTGCTTATTGTTAAACTAGTTTGCTTTTCATAGAGTTTTCATTCGCTTTCTTAGAACCGCCCACTCCATCCTTGGGAAACGTGCTACTTAGGTTACCTAGCTTCAAGTTGCTTAGTCGAGTTTATTAATTAGATAGGTTTTCTTGAGTAAATTATCCCTAGATAGCTGCTTTCCATAGTTATACTATACTCCTACTGTACTCTTCTACCTTGGTATATTTTGCTACAACTCTAAGTTTTACTTAACTCTCAAGCTGAAAATTTAATTGAGGGTTCTTAGTGTGTTTTTAGTGCATATAGAACACCCATCATTGTAAGGCCATGTCGGGGAGCTGTCTCAAGGTAAGAAGTAGTTAGGAAATAGATCATACTTATACCTTTAAAGCATTAGCTTGCAGTAAAACTTTTAACATTAGGAGGTGTAGCACCACACCAAGCCAGAGGTCTCCAAAATGTTTGCAAGCTTTTCCTTTTGTTTTGTTTACTTTCATGAATAGGCCCAGAGACTCAAAGAGTAGATACTAAATCAAATGAGACCTACAACCAAGTCTTTTCTGACCTTTTTTGGGGAAGTAACATTCCACTCATAAACTCTGCAGACTGATACCAGAAAGTAGGGGTTAGATCAACCCAAAGAGATAAACAAGTCTTTAAAAGAGACTAAAACAGGGAGCACTTTAGAACAAAAAAAAATTGAAGCACCAAAGAGGTGGGACAGAGGCAAGCCCACTAGAGAGCCCTGTAACCAAACAATACAACCTTGTTTTCTTACCACCATCAAGAGATCCTAACTTCTTGCACATCATCTTTGTGTGAACCAAGTTTTATCAAATGGCAAGATGAACTCAGAAGAAACCATTAGCTCGAGGGAACTTTCTCAAATCCTAGCAGTAGTCGAGATTTCTTCTTTTCAAGAAGAACATATTTTAACAAAGAGCTAAGAACTTGTCTATCTCTCTGGAAATATTAGATGAGTCAAGGTCCTATGAGCTACAAAATTATTTTCCTTGCCAAAATGTGAAGGAAGTTGAAAATTGTGGACTACATCCAATGGAGAGCAATCATTAAGACCTAAGATTGAGGAGTTCTCAACATCCATCTCAGCAGATCCTTTATGTAATTCATAAATTAATCATCTAGAAGAAGAGGATCCGCATAGCATGATGAAGGAGAGCATAGAAATCACTGCTGATGAACATCAAGATTACATTGAAATTTGGTTTCAAGAGGTCATCAGCCACAATACTATTCTCTTCTTCAACACCTTCGATGCCAAAATAAGTAGGTTGGTTGGTTATTCATATCCAGTTAATCACCGGCAAAGAACTTTTTTTCATATATGGATATGAGCATGTTTCTTATCTTGCTCCACACATGTTTACATTGGAGAAGTTCTTACACTTGAATAAATATTTTCTTTTCTTTTTAGGTAGGGTAGGATAGTAAATGTGCTGCATGTTGTTAGTTTAGCTAAAATTCTAATGCAACCTCATTTAACATTTTCTTTTAATAAAACAAATATGAGATACATGTTCCTATGACTTGATCTCATTAATCTCATTAGTTTATTATATTTTAGAGGGTGGTTTTTGCAAATAGTTTTAGAGATCTCTATAGATATTTATCTCACCAGGAGTAGACAAATAAGGAAATATAAAAAGAAGGATTTTTCTTCAAAACATTGTTAAACTTGAACCATGTTGTCTTCTAAGCATCAAATGAGTATTGAATTATTGTAATTAGCCATGCTTTTGCAAAGACTTTCATCTTCTTGTTTTTAAGGCATTCCAGCGCTTCTTGAAACTCTTCACCATTGTATAAGGAAGTGATACCAGAACCATCAAGCTTAGAGGTCTCTCGCATAGCTTTCTCCCAAGAAACATGAGTAAGTGAGCAAAGCATTCTTATTAAAGAGTAACAAGAGGTCTCGGGATTATGGTTGAATATGGAAACATCAAAATAACTTACAAAAGAAGAAAAGTCATCCTTAACATAAATACCATCATCCCAATTGAAAAGAAAGATAAATTTGTTTTCAAAGTTTTCCCCCCATTCTCTTGCATAAAGCAGTCATTATATTAAAATATTAAAAGATGGAGGGCCGCCTTTTGCAGACTTTGCCGATGACCATTCACAAGTAACGTTGTTTTAGAGTCATCGAGCCAGAGGAGCTCATCAGTTCCATTGGGGAAAAACAGTGTCCACTTCGTAAGGTCTTATCCATCTTGTACGTAGTTTCCTTGAAATTCTTTAAACCTGGAATCATACAAGAGGGCCCAATTGCCTTTTGAAATTCTTTATGCTTGATAGTTTTGTCATGCCATTTGATCTTGTTGTTGAATCATAGTTGTTCCATGAATGGCATCTAGTCTTTTTTCATCCACTTCATTAACCGCCGCAGAACCTCGGGTCAATTGTGCATCGTCAACTAAGGTTGATAAAGAAGCATTCTAAGGGTTTTGATTTCAAATCTACGTGAAATATGGACACTGTTTCCATAGACTATTCATAGGGAGAGAATCCTATATTATTTCTCTAGGTAGTTCTGTAATCCCATAATGCTTCAGAGAGCCTGTGAGACCAATCCTTTATGTTTTCCTTCACCGCTTTGTGGTGAGAGAATGGCTTCTATTACTTTATTTGTGCTTTCCACTGGCCCATTGGCTTAGGGTGGTATGTTGTAGTCATTCAAGTGTTGAATATGATATTTTGAAGGTTTTAAACCGTGGAGAAGTGAAAGAGGTCCCATCCTCAGAATCAATTTCGCACTCCAAACCTGATGAAGATGTCTTCAAATAGGAAAACTAGAACTGCTTCTTCCGGGCTCTATGGAGTGCTTAGCTTCCACCCATTTGGTCATATAACTGCAAGTGCACTACACTATGTAAACTTTGATCGGGATGGGGGGTTAATGGGTCCTGTAAAGTCTAAGGCCCATCTTTCAAAATGGTTCAAGTACTATCTGGGGGTTTAACGGAATTTCATCTCTATGATTAGGTTGGCTCATTCTTTGACAAATATCATAGGCCCAAACATATTTCTTTTGCATCTTTAAAGAGTGAGGGCCAATAATTACCCATACTGAGAATTTTATGTGCTATTCTTTTATCAACAAAATGCCCTCCACAAGGGCCATCATGAAAATATTTTAGTAGATCATAAACCTCATCTTCTCTAATGCACCTTTCGATTTCTTGATCAAGTCCTGTGTGGTAAAGACACCCACTTATCCAACTATACCTAGCACTTTGTTGAATGATCTTTTCTTTTCTCCGGTGGGATAGGTGTGGTGGTAACTTCCTCAAGTAACCAAGCAGTTAGCGATGTCTGGATACCATGGTGAGTGAGAAGATACCGCAAATAGATATCTAATGTGAAAGGAACTACTCCATCAGTATCATCACTAGTTGTTAACCAAGAAAGGAAATCAACAACTACATTTTCTTTTCTCGGTCTATCTACAATTGTAATATCAAATTTGCTAAATAATAGTAACCATTTGGTGACTTGAGAATTTGTGATAGGGTTTGTTCATTAGATATTTGATATCTAAGTGATAAGTATGGACAAGAGTAGAGTAGCTAGTGATGTAATGTCAAAATTTATTAATAGCATAGATAACGCTAAAAATTCCTTTTCGGTAAATATATAGTTAAGTTCAGCAGGAATCATATTCTTGCTAACTAAGTATATAGCATAAGAGAGATGATTTTCTTCTTGTCCCCCAAGACAAATTCTTATTGTAGTATTTGAAGCATTAGAGGATATATGAAAGGAAGTGTCCAATCAAAACCTTCTTAGAATAAGGGTTGCAGGATAATCATGTTTAAGTGTATTAAATGCTTCTTGGCAAGAATTAGTCCATTTTGAATTCAAGATTTTTCATCAAGAATACAAACAGGGCAGAAGTTATTTTGGAATTTTTGGACAACCTTCTGGTAGGGCATCCAAGATGTCCTAGAAAACTTCTTACCTGCTTGGGTTTGGGAGCAGGGAAGATTTTTAATGACTTGTATCTTGGATGTATCCACCTGAATTCCTTGAGATGAATAAAATGTCCAAGCACTATTCCTTCACCATCATCATATGACATTTTTCCGTACTTAAGGAAAGGTGGGCTTCAGCTACATCGCTTTTGAGTACTTTCTCAAGGTTTGTAGTGCTTCCTAAAAGAAACACTACAAGGTAAAATATCCATAAAAATTTCCATAGAGTCATTACACATATCAGAAAAGATTCCTAAAAACTGCTCTTGAAAGGTTATTGTTATAACACATAGTCCAAATGGGAGAAATCTATAAGAAAAAAAGTTCTAAGGGCTAGTAAAAGTGGTTTTATCTTTGTCTTGGGGTGCAATTTTGATCCGACATACCCACTGAAACCATCTAAAAGGAGAAAAATTTCTTCCCCGACAAATCCATTCAACACCCGATCAATGAATGGTACGGAAAGTGATCTTTTTGAGTGGCTTTATTTAAGGCTCTATAGTCCACACACATTCTCCATTTTCCTCCGTTTTTCTTAGTGTTTTAGGATAAACTGGTATGCTATTAATAAATCGATTCTCCTTAGATCCACCTGATCTAGAACAAAGCAAAATGCATTAGGACACTTTCCTGTCTTTTAAATATTTAATTTAATAAGAGGTAAGAATCATGGGCATACCTTATGATCGCTTCCCTTATGTCTCTGTTGTTCCTGGCTTCACTCCAAGGTCTTTGCGTAAAATAAAAATCAAAATGAACACAAACCTATGTATGTGATCAAGGAATCATACACAAAACACAACAAGCTTTATAGGAAAGAATCATATTGATCAGATCATATTAAATGTGAAAGAGAGATTACAACCATGGCCTTGATGAAGGTCCTTTCCAAATGTCCTTCGTTCCCCACAAACTTTTTTCTCTCCATGATCTGAAAACCATAGATCCTCGAGAAGCTACTACAATCTATCTTGACAAAACAACTCTCAAAGCCACTTTAACTGCTAATAATTCCAAGCCAAAGAACAAGCTCATGAACCAACAGTGCTAACCCAAGCTCAAGTTAACAAAAGCTCATCCAATCTAATCCTTTCTCCATGAGAATTCCTCTCTCTTTATAAGTTGAAGAAGATAGAGGAGGTTAGGATGATCCCACTAAATCATGAAAGCGTAGTAAGATCCAAACCCATTCGGGATGCCAATTTCACCATAGAATCTTCTTCTTTTCTAGAAGATCTACTTAAAACGCCATTTTCCTTATCGGCCGAATTCTCGCGACCGGCTATAGTGCAACTCCGCGAGAATGGGTCAGTTTCGACTCAAGGAATGGGTCGTTTCTCGCGACTCGATATAGAGCAACCTCGTGAACACCTCGCACTCGGCAGAAAAGTAACCTCGCGAGAATGGGTCATCGCGACTTCGCCTATAGAAACCCTCTCCGCTAACTTCCTTTTACCAATGGGGAAACCCATTCACTGTCTCGATATAGGATATATAAACTTGCATTGAAGTTCTTCTTAAGGATTTCCAAATTAGGGTTCATTCATTGTTGATATTGGCAGATCGGTCGAAAATCCTCCTTAATATAAATGTGATGAGTATGATAATTCGAGAGATTCCTTTCATAACCGTGATAGTCCCATGTGAATGCTTGTCATGTTCAAGAAGTAACTTTGAATTAATTGTTTTGTTTTAGCATCTATCAGGTTGGGGTTTGTGTTCATTGTTTTGCCAGATTCAATTTCTACCGGTATGCTTTTAGAAGAGATATGGGCGAAGGTTTGAGGTGGGTTTTCGAGTTAAGGTTTTCCCGATTATCTGACTCCAAAAGTGCAACCAGTTGGTTATGAGTTTCTGGAGTCACGAGGAGGGTCTACAAATATTCAATGCTTCATCCTCAATGGAATCTTTAAGGCTTAAGCCTTGTCCGGATAGTCAAGATGGGTTGAGTAAGTTGATCATCAAAGTCTAGCTTACAAAATTATTAATCAAGGGTGTAGCTGAGGGTAGAGGGTAAGTTGTTTGGTCTCATAACCATTGGAAATTGTAATTGATCCTCGATCTACAACTTATAAAGCTGCCATCAGGTTGCCAGCCAAGGCCCCGCCTAAAATTAGAGGGTGGCCCCCAACTTTGTTTTAGGTTGTAATACTACAAAGTCAACTAGATAATTCCAAGATTCCACAGAAATACTGAGGTCCTCAATGACACCTTCTCTCCCGATTTGATTGTAGAACTAGCCATCTAATTCTAGGATGGTTGGGGTGTCTCTCATTTCATTCTTTAGTTGTAATAGTTGTAAGGTTTCCAGAGTCATAATATTGATAACAACACCTTAATTCTACCGTGACTCGAGGGATTATCGTTTTTACAATTTGTACTGAGACTAGGGTGGTTTGATCACCATATTTAACTGGGGAAGCTTTACCCGACATTAGTGTAGACAAGTCACCCATGACATGAACTGTGAGGGGATCCTTAATATTCCTACCAGGCTTTTTAAATTTTCAAATGTCTCTTGATAATGGCATACATTGGTACATCTCTGTATGCTTGTATTAGAGGGATTTTGACATAAAAGATTTTGTAATTCCCCAAGATTGAAAGTCGGTGGCTCAAGCGTTTTAGTCAAAGCTAAATGTTTAGAAATGGTGGTTTTGTTGTTTCAGCTACATTGTTAGAGGATGCAGTACCTTTTAGGTACATCATGCTCTTTGGTTTCCTCTTTATCAAAAGAGGTACATCACTAATGATAGGTTCTACTATTTTTTCTAGATCGTAAATGAATATCATTGCATTGTACAGGGAAAAGAGAAATGTAGGCTGGTTATGGATATCAATGCACTAACCAGCTTTATTATTGGGGTTAGGATTAGGTTGTATAGGTAGTTGGGGTCTCATTGTTTGATTGTTTTGAGGAGTACTTGTTGGTAAGGAGAGTGGTTGCAAAAATTTTTATTGAGGTAATTGATTTGGGAATGGGGTTGTTTCCTCTCCAACTGGATCTCCATTGGTTCAGATACTTGTTGTTGTGGAGGCCAAGGAGTCCATTACTGGACGGATCAATAAAGGGAGGGTTAGTTTGTTTCATGGGTGGGTAATTCATTTGATTTAGGTAATGCATTTGATTATAGAGTGGCATCTTATCGGATTAAAAGAAGGATAGTTATTCCAACCATTAGAAGATGTAAATGGCATTAGGATTCATACCTTGTCCCCACAATTTCCATTGCCTTCTCGGTGGTCAATAGATAGACAACTTCAACTTCTGCATCAGTTGGTTGTACGTCAGCCTTGATTCCTGGTAGAGAAGGGCATTGTTGAGTTTTATGATCCTTATCACAGATGGTGCATATTAGCTTTTTGTCTACCGGGTATCTTCAAAAGCACTTCTACATTTAGAACAAAAGATGGACGAGTTGTTTCCTACTGTCATTTCTTTTGAATCAAGGGTATCAATTTCTATACAAAGGAGCTTAACATTTCAGTTTTGAAACCTCAAGTAAATTACCTATCTCAGCTCTTGTTGTTCTTAATCGCTGATTTTGAACTCTTGAAAATGTGGTATCCCTCATGTTTGATCTATTCCTTGAAGATCCTCTTGAACATCTTTGCATAGGTTAACAATTTCATCTTATGATTCTTTAGATATGTCCCTTTCCAAGCATATTTAGCATTGGTCTAGACATCCTTTACTCCTTTTAGTAATATTGCTTTAAGAATATCTTTACTTACATCAAGATGACTGATTTTCAGATTGTAATGAAGCCTTTCTACAAAGTCCTCCGTATTTTCATCCTCTTTCTGTGATCCTCTGAATAGTTCTTCCCTTTTTTCTCTTGTTCGCAATAGTCCCTGGTATTTATGCAAGAATTTATGTTTCATCTGATCCCATGTTGTGATTACATGGCTCCAAGACTCATGAATCCATCTTAGTGCATTTCCTTTCAATGTTGCCGAAAATAGCTTTAACTTTTTGAGCATTGGAAATGTAATCATAACTTCTACATAATATATCAAACTCAAAAAAGGAATTCATCTGATCTTCTCAAGATAAACCATGAAAGTTAGGTAGCATTGAGAGTGAAATGTTCTTCATGGGAGTTACCCCTCTAGGAAGATCACCACTAGAAATCCCAGCGGAAAAATAGTTTTCATCATTTACCTCTTTCGTGACTCACTGCTTCATGATGCAATTCTTCATTATACTCATCCATGCTTTCTTCTAACTGCTCCCCTGTTGCGCTTTCTCCGTCCTCAATGTTTCCTTCGTTTCCTCGATTGTCTCATGACTCCAAACCTCTTTCCCCAATTCAAATTTTTCTTTAAAGGAAGGTTGGGACTTTGGTTTCCGAGAATTTGGTCATTGAGGAACAAAATATTCATATTTTGATATAATCTCATCAATATAAGTCTTTTCTTCCTCCCCTTCCTCTGCACCTGCCACCTGTAGGGTCAGTTTCTTTAGGGTCTCCACATCCTCTCATGAAATATTTATATCCGAAAGAACAGGTTCTTTTGAAATCTATAATTACCTTCTCCAAGAATGGTACTCCAAAATGTTGGTCACTATAATTGTTAATTAAATCTGCAAACAATTGAGTGCTACATAAATTGTCAACCCAGTGGAAGTATGTTTATTTCATAAAGGCAATCACACATCAGAGTATGCTCAATCTCAAAAGCAATCAGAGTTGTAGTAAAAATACATTAATCACACCTGGCCTTGAACAAACTAAAGTTCTAACTCTGCAATTACAGGAAAGCAACCTACTTATTGCAAAGTTCAAAGTTTAAAGAAATAATTATCCAAAGAATCCTCGATTATATTAAGAATAAATAAACGAAAGAAATCTTTCAAGATATTGCAAAAGGAAAGACCATCTATTATGTAACAACATGACCCTATTCTCAAGAAGGAATCTTCAAAGACATGTTTCCGATCATCACACTTTCATGAACCCATTACTAATAAAAAATGATTGACACAATAATCAAGGCTAACTATCTCTAGTAGAGAAGAACATGACCCTATTCCCTGCTAGAATTTAACTCCTCGTCTCCTCGTATTATCACGTATTTCATAAGTTCACCAAACAAGATTGCTAACTTGAATGATTAATAGTTACCCAAGTATGAATCATATGGAAACAATGTAACAATTGGTAAAGCATAGTTTCAGCAAGACAAAGTTCAAGAAAGTAGTGTTTCAACAAACACAATTTAATCAAGGCATAAACAAAATAACACTAACACACTATAAAGTTAATGGGTGAATCTTTGTGAAGAAGGTGGGCCCTACCTTCACAAGATTTGATACAAAAGGAACTAGAGAGAAATACTCGGAACAGTCTTTTATTCATCTCGTCAACTATATCATGTTACAATGTCTCAAGTAAAACACGTCCTTCTCTGTAAATACTTTCTTAACCAAGAAGAAGGTCCTTTCTAATGATGATTTCCTTTTATTTAAAGAGGAGAATCCTTTGATACAATTCTGATCATCAAATTACATGTGCACATCTTAATCCTATTCTTAGTCAAATCTATATTCTATACTGAATAGGATATCCTAGTCTCCCATAAAAAATGCTATTACAATAGTTGAAAAGGTGCTCAGTGAGGTGTTGTTGTTGCAGCTGGAATAACAACTTCCTTATTTATATTATTGTTACTGTTGTTGTTGTGCCTCAAAGATCGCTAAATCGCTGGGTTATTTGTGTTAAATCTAGATTTAGTGCTCTAATCGCTTTTAGGCAACGGGTCTCAATGAGCACGATGGTTAATTCGCTCAAGGTGCTCTATTGTGGTCATGTAATAGCTTTCACAGGAATTGTTGTTTCATCAGACCACAGAGAGTGTAACATCTTTTCTTGTGTGAGTTGTTGTTTCTGCATTGTAGATCATGAAGAGTGTAACAACTTCTTCAGGTGAGTTGTTGTTTCAACATCGTGACCAGATCAAGCTTCAGCCACGGTTTGCTTTTGATTGTTTTAGCAACGAGCCTTCAAACAACAATGTTAATCATAGTCAATATTTCAACAATTTATATATTTCTATCAATGGTTAAGTAATTTATAATGTAAAATTATATGTAAAAATGACAAAACATATAGCAACTAAAAAGAGACGCTATATACCTTTGGAGAGATAGGTTAAGGTGATAATATAAGTTTAAATGTGAGGGGAAAAGGATGGAATGGTAGCAAAAGTGTGAGCAAAAGGTACATTGTAGGGTCCCAACAAGAATCTGACAGAAAATAAATAATAAATTTTAAACTTGTCCCCGATGTACTTACATTACTTGTAGACAAAGATGACATGAAGTATGTATGGTTGCTTAAGGTTAATGAACTCCATAAACTTGTCATTGGGAACCAACTTCGAGACTATCTTGAAACTCTCTTTAAGCCCACTTTTCTTATCTATATATAGGATCTCTTATCTTATAGGTGGGGCCATGTTCTAAACTGGCCTCATCATAAATTAATCAGAAATTTATCTTTACACTTTACAAACCATAAATCTTTGGCTATCTAGAGAAATCACCTAAGCTTCCTCATATTTTTATTGTGAGGTGTCATAATACTTAGGTGTGGGGGAGGGTTCATGAGTTGACAAATGATAACATTGCCTAGAAGAAATGAATCTTTGTAAAAAAATTATGTATTGTTTTCATGAGTTGTCAAAAGCTATTACAAATATTCATTTTATTTTGATGCTAAACTCATGTGTGCTTTTGGTAATTGTTGTATATGTCCTTAATATACCACTCTGTTGGTTTACTTTTATAACAGGTTTTTCATTGTAGGTTTGATTATATGTCATATGCAAGAGGTTTGAGTGAGAATGGTGGAAAAAATCAACAACAACAATGGAACACTCTTAGACTACCTCAACTCCTATTCACTATGTTCATGCCTCCTCGAGGAATCATTGCTCAAATCCACAAAGCTCCCAAGAGTTGAGTATCATTGATTTAAAGACACTCCAGCCTAAGAGCAACCTATAAATGGTTTTCAAAACCTAATTTTAGAACATATATGGAGCTAAGGGATACTAAGGAGTGGATGAAAGAGGAGCTAATCAACCTCTCATAGTCATCACCAGTGATTGATTACATGAAGGTAGATATTCCATCTTAAAATCTTGTCAATTTCGATTATTAGCTCACCTTCAGTTCAATAAGCCATTGTAACTTTCCCTTTTACTTCTTAAAGAGTCTTGAGAAGATGTCTCCCAAGTGAGGAAGGATGTAACCAATCCCCATAACAACCTATTTTACCATGACCTTATCAAACTACTTGTCTTTAGCCGAGTTGGAAAAATAGGAGAAAGCATGGGACGAGTTCATTTACCAATTTGGTAAAACCCCTCATCTTACAATCAAGACTATCAAGAAGACTCTTGATCTAGGGACTCAAGCATCTAACCCACCTCACATGCTCAAGCTATCCCTTTACCGGAACAAAAGCCCAAGAAACTTGTTGATACCCCCGCAGCCTCATCGGGCAAGAAGACCAAGAAGCCTATTGTTAATTCATGGAACGAGGAAATGCCATATATTCGGTCTGGGGGAAGTTTTCCTGAGCTAAAAAAACACTAATAACTGCCCATTTGTATAGAAAACCTATGAGAAGAGGAAGTAGGACTTCTATCAAAATTCTGTCACACTGTCTTTTTACAAAGTCTTGATATAATATCAGCTTGTTTGTATCAGTATTCTAAATTATATATTGTTTACATCATTGTGTGTGTTATAATCTCCTGTGCGCTTTTTGTTTATGCTATAGAAGACTACTTATACTTAACTACTCTTCGTGACAAATGCAGAGTGATTACAACTGCTAAATACTTACTGTCATCTGTGTTCCAAGATTATGAAAAGAGGATTAGTTGTTTGAATTGTTATATAATGATGACAAGAAATAATAATTCTCATGTTCACCATGCCTACCAGTACAAACCATTCCTTTTGTTAGTATCTGTCAGTAGCCAATGATCAAATTTACTCTTTCATGATTAATGATATGGTTATTAGGTCAAATTGTTATGTTCTCAAAATAAAATTCTCAAATACAATTTGATATCTTGGTTGTAAAATTTCATTGGTATGTCTAGGTGTCAATAATACCCTCTCCACTCATCCAAGGTCATAAGTTTTCATCATGGCCATGTCATCATTCTTTGTCATAAATTTTCAAAAGATTGTTCCTAATAAGTTCTACTTCAAAATTTGTTTATGAATTAAGAAAGATGAATTTGACAAAAGTGAAAGAGGTTTTTCTATTAATAGAGCAAGAAACAAAAACCTCCTTCATTTTTTATTCAATGGTTATCATTTGAGAGAAATCAAATACAATCATCATAGGAGGGTTTTTTTGCACATTTGGACAGCTTGACTTTAAGTCAGTTTTTCTGAGGTTTGGAGAAGGCATTTGTGGTGCTTGATGGTTCCATTGTGTAGAATACATTACAAAATTTCCAACCATACCACTTCCAGCCCAAAAATCCTCCTGGGAAGGCCTCCAAAATCCCTATCAAAGACCATATTGTGCTTCTGCTAAGAGCACATTGCGCTTCTGAAGTTTTGAGTAACCAACTTCAAGCTCGGATTATGAACAAATGGGAAAGTAATTTTGAAACCTGTAAGAGGTTTGTGTTCATAAAATACTCAAAAACAATAACCTCTCTTGTTTTTGTATATACTTTATGGTTTGGGATATCTTCTATCATCTTAGAGGCCTATACTCTCAGAAAATAAAAACAGAGTGTTTTATTTTCATGTTTTCCTAACAACCGGAAGTGAAGTTTTGAAAACCAAATGAGGTTTTTGTCCATGATTACATTAGAAAACATAATCTCTCTTAGTTTCTAAATATACGTTATGGTTTTGTATATATTCAATTCTCTTAGAGACCTAGTTTTTCAGAAAATAAGACACTTTGTTTTTCCTGTTTTATACATGTTTTCTTTTCGTGATTTCCTAACAACTAAAAGTGAGTTTGAAACAAGAGGTTTTGTCATGAAATATTAAAAACAAAAACATCTCTTGTGGTTTTACACAATTTTTACTGTATTGTAGTTATATGTGTCACTTTGATACCTATTTTCACAAGTTCGCCATGCCAAAATTGTTGCTTTATGGGAAGTCACTTTTTGGAACTAATTTTACAGAGGTAAAATTGATGTTTTGTATGGTTTAAAGGATCAAGGGTATAATATACATCTCAAGGATTCCTCACATGTCATCAACAGTCTCCAAAAAATCCAAACCCTCTAGTTTAAACTAGAGAGAGCATGAAACACTGAGTCGCAATTTATGCCATGATAATGTTGTCCTACAACCCAAGATGAATTTCTATACTGCTAGGTTGATATTAACTGCCACCAATACTATTCTCCTGATGCAATTGAAACACCATGGAAATCCTAAGTTAAAATTCCTTGGGCAAGAGGGAGAAGCTTCTAAAGTTAATCCACCTCCTCCTTCAAGTAGTTTAGTCATAAAGGGTAATTTCTTTTTGTTTGCAAAGGGACCTGCAAATCTGGTGTGGGGGTAATGTTGGGCCCTAGATATGATCAATTTTATGACAGCCATTATACACTCTTGTCGAATGTATATATGTGTTTTTCATCTTTTGAAGGGTCTTTTTGAAGAATTTTATGATAAATGGCATGATCTATTAATTTGGCAATGAGTAATTCATGTAATGATTGTATCTATATAATCTATCATGTTTTATGATTTCAAGAGCTAATTCACGCTTATGGTGTTACAAGGAAAAATGCACTACATTTCTAGTTCAGGCACTTGATTCGACACTCCTTCCAACAATCATTCAAGTACCCGATCCGACACTATGTCCAACACCAAGTCTTGCACAAAAATGAAGGGTGACTTAGAGGTTCTAGTATTGGCGGCCAGTGACGGGTGAATCAGGAATGTGGGTTTTTCTCATGCTTATCCACTCCATCTACTGAACTCTTGACAAATCAATTTAAGTTGTTAAGAAGAGAGATTATTGGCTCGCTCTATTTCAGTAGTTAGTGCACCATTAATGAAATTTACCAATTTTAGAAGTCGTTCAAACCTCCTGTGGTTGACCACTTGCATGTAAATATTATAAATACCACTAGGATGATTGGAAGATTGTTAACCAAGTAGAAGAGACAGTCTATTAGAGACAAATTCGTTTTTTTTTTTTTTTTTTTTATTTTTTTTGTGTTTATTTATGCATTTTTTTTGGGTTTTTATGGTGAATTCGACCACAAGTTCATGGTGTGCTTTTAGAGAGTGACCATGACTTGCTAGGGTGCCCACTAGTAGTCTGGTAACTATCTTTGTGTTTTTTCATGCATTTTATGATTTTATTTGTCTCTTTATTTCCTCATACGCATTATCAGCTTTTATTAATTAGTTTTTACTAGAAGTTAGAATTGTTTGATTTCCTTTGGCAGTGTTAGAATGACAGAACCGCTAGAATGCATTAATCTCATAGGATTAGAGACAATTTTGGTAAACCCATCTACTAACCCAAAGGTGCAAGTAGATATTAGATTACATGCTTTATTCATGCTTTTGAAATTTTATTTAAAATAAAGAATTAAAACAGACCAGAGTTTTAATTTATGTTTTCTTTAACCAAGGCTTCAATGGATGGATAGGGTTAGTTTCAGCTTTTTATTGTGTATTCAATTGTTAATTAGATTTTGATTAATTAGCTGTTGATTAATTTATTCATTATTTTACTTCATTTATGCTTTCTAATTTTTGTCAAGCATTTTTCCTTTAATATTTTGAATTGCTAAGATAGAGCTAGTTTAGTTTATGTTATGGACTCTGCTTAGATTTAGCCTGGGTAATTTCAAGTTGTAGTTAATCACTGAATTTAGTATAGTATAAGTTTCTTATATTAGCATAGAATGCATTTGACTCTCTATAGATTAGGAAACACCTCTTTGTTTCAGTTAGAAGAGATAGTTTTTTCTCATAGCTTATGTCAGTTTTTTTTGTTGTTGTAGGATAGATATTTTTTTCTTTGATAGATTAGATAGCAGTTTGTTTATCATTGCCAAGAATTAGTTATAATTCTTATTGATTTCAATAGAATAGATTTCTTTCATGCATTTACATAATACATTTAGACTTCCTTCAACACATTTAGGAAATAGCTTGGCATTAGGCATTTAGTTCAATTTCACCTCCTAGGCTGTATTAGTCGTCTAATGAGAAGTTTTACTATGATAGTTTCCTTGCTTACTTGTCTTTGCCTTTAGTAGGTTAGTTAGTGTCTTTGCTGTTTTGCCCATTTGCTTTAATATGTTAGATAGGTGCTTTTGCTACTTGCTTATTTATTTGCTTCATAGGGTAGTTTCTCTGGCTTGAATGTAGGCTGGCAAGTTAAAGAAGTTTGCTTTTGTCATTTGCTTGATATGCTTAGATAGTTTGTTATTTATTATTGTATATCCATATTTTTCTTACATAGGGGTTTTCATTTGCTTTAGGAACTATTATCCATCTATCCTGGCCCAAAATGCACGAGGTTACCTGGTTTCAACTTCATGAAGGGCTTTCTAATTAGATAGGTTTGTTTGAGTAGATTAGCCTTAGATAGTTGCTTCCATTAGTTAGACTAACTACTTTCTACCTTGGCATATATTTTTATACAACCCTAAGTTTACTTCTACCCCAAGCTGACAATTTAATTGAGGGTTTTAGTGTGTTTTTAGGGGTGCATATAGAACACCCATCAGGGAGGTCATGGTATTTTGACTCTGGGAGATATAACCAAATATTTACATATAATCTTCGAGGTCTCGTCTTCTAATTGTTGGATTTAAAGATGTCATTACAAGAATCCTTAGTCTTGCAGTAGTCTTTTTACTTCTTAAGAAAGATGTCTTCCATGGCTTCCCAAGACCTAATACTAGATTCTCCCAACCCATGAACCATCTTAGTGCAAAATACTTGAGGGCGGAAGGAAAGAGTTTTAAATTTTGGGCATCTTGTATGTAGTTGTATCTCCTACACAAGGTTTCAAATTCAAATAGAAAGGTGTTTGGATCTTCACTGTTTTACCATAAAAGGTAGGCAATGTTGAGAGAGGAATATTCTTCATGTTGACATTTGAGTGGTGGTTCAAAATCAAACTCAAGGTAGTTTCCGGGTTTGGTTTCCATTTTCTTCTTCCTCCCCATGTCTTACATTGTTATGGTCCTCCATATTGGCTTGGTTTCCAAAAAAGAGAGTACCTAGGTGGTTTTACCTTTGAAGAAAAACAAGGTTTCCTTGATGGAAAGCGTCTTCCTATGGATTGATGTCTAGGACTCTACTGAGTCGGTTGAGACTTTTGGTGCCAAATTTTCTATGTCAATTTGAGAAATAATTACATTGGATGAACTACCAAACAAAATATTCACTTGTTCAAGGTCTATGATGTCCTTAAAATTAGGGTCCCCTGGTGGTGGTGTAAAAGAAAAGGTTGTATTGTTTGGTTCTGTGGAAGACTCGAGTGTTATTGCCTCCTGTTCTAATATGATTGATGCTTCAATTTATTTTTCTATTGTGCTCCCTGTGTTAGTCCCTTCATAGACTAGTTTATCTCTTTGAGTTGAGCTAGCTCCTATTTTCCGGTATCGATCTACGGATTTTATAAGAGGAACGTTCCTTCCCCCAAAGAGATCAAAAGGAACCTTGGTTGAAAGGTATGATTTTGATTTAATGTATCTTCCTTGTGGGTCTCTAGGCCTATTCATGAAAGAAAGCAAAAACAGAAGAAAAAGCTACCATTTGGTTTCTAGGTCTATTCATGAAAGAAAATAAAAACAAAAAGGAAAAACTACCATTGGGTTTGGGGGAACCTTCTATAGCAGATGCGCAGGTTCTTACCTCTCGTCTAAAAGCTCCCCCACCACCAAGATAATGCTAAGGTCTAAGGATGATCTATTTCCTAACTAATTCTTACCTTAAGACAACTCCCTCGCAACGACGCCAAAAATGATGGGTGTTCCATATGCACTAAAAACACAGTAAAAACCCTCAATTAAATTGTCAACCCAGGGTAAGTAAACTTAGAGTTGTAGAAAAATATGTGCCAAAGGTAGAAAGGTTGGTAGAAGTATAGTCTAACTAATGAAGGTAGCTATCTAAGGCTAATCCACTCAAGAAAAACTACTTAATCAACAAATCCTACTAAGAAACTTGAAACTAGGTAACCTAAGTACTTTTGGGCCAAGGATCGATGGAAAGTTATTTAAGAAAACAAGTAAAAACCCTATGTAAAGGAAACTAGTTCATAACAATAAGCAAAAGAAAACTGAATAATGAGCAACTAAAAAAAGAAAACTATTTTAACTTTCCAACCTACATTCAATGAGCAACTACCCTATGAAAGCAAGTAAATAAACAAGCAAGCAAAGACACCTAACTAACCTATTAAAGCAAGTAAACAAGTAAGCAAAGACAACTATCTAACCAACTAAAGCAATAGACAAGTAGCAAAGACAACTAACTAACCTACTAAATAAAATGGACAAGTAAGCAAAGACAAATAAATATTGCAAGCAATCAAGTCAAAACTTCTCATTGAACAATTATCTAGCCTAAGAGGCAAGTGGACTAAATTATTAATTCAAAACTATTTCTAATTCATGAAAGGAAATCTATTTAATTGAAAGCAAGAAGGATTAACAACTAAATTTTAATCTATGATAAACAACTACTCTCTAATCTATGAAAGCAAAAGACTATCTTTCCTACAACAGAAATTAAACTATATT
Organism: Picea sitchensis; assembly: GCA_010110895.2. Classification (NCBI taxonomy): domain Eukaryota; kingdom Viridiplantae; phylum Streptophyta; class Pinopsida; order Pinales; family Pinaceae; genus Picea; species Picea sitchensis. The sequence continues at coordinate 3,185 of SNQJ01S0030331.1, read as the reverse complement.
TTAAACTAGGAAATCAAGAAACTATCTCTTATGATCTACAAAAGCAGGAAACTATCTCTTCTGATCTACAAAAGAAAGAAACTATTTTTTTTGATCTAGGAAAACAGGAAACTATCTTTAATCTATGAAAAACTAAAATATAATGTTGGTGGTTGTGTGAATGTCTCTGGTGTCAGATAATATCTCAATGGCACTTGACAACAAAGGAAAATTCAAGTGATATAAGCTCAACACTAATCTCAATGGCAATGTGAAAGGTATGGATTAAACAATCCAATGAGAATTTATCCATGAAAAAACAATGTTAGATACCCTACATATTCATGTATAAACCATCAATAACATAACGAGATCATCATTATACTTCTATACTACATAAGCAAAACTTCATATTAAATTCAACAATTAACTAAGAAATATAATTGCAATTTGATTCTAGGAAAGGAAATTACATAGATGAAACTATGCTACATCTATTCTAACAATTCAAATTGCAATAAGAAAAATTCTTAAGAACAGAAATTAAACTATGATATTGAAAAGTAAACTAACAATCTGCATTAACCAACAACTAATTAAAAAAAATGTATATAAAAATGAGATAAGAAAGCTATAATTAAAAACTGGAATTAATTCTATCCATCCATCAAATCCTTGTCGAAGAGGACCCAAATAAAAACTATGTTCTATTATAATTAAAACTATGTTTTAAACTTAACTATAAAATCATAAATCAAAGCATAATCTAACATCTAATTGTGTATGGGGTTAGTCTAGGGACTTGCAAGTCTGTTCCTAATCTACAAGATCAATGCATGCTAACACAATCCTTCATTCTATCATGCAAAAGAGAATCAAAAGCAATTAAATTATAACAACAAACTAATTAACGCAATAAAAATGCATGTACAGAAAATAAAGAGAACAATTAAATTATGAAATGCATAAACAAACATGAATACAGTTACCAGATTGTTGGTGGCCCCCCCAGCAAGTCGTGGTCACTCTCTAAAAGCACACCACGAACTCAGCGGGTCGAATTCACCATAAAAACTCAAAAACGCAATTATGGCATAATCTGGCAATGTAAAAACTCAAAACAGAGTAAAATCATTTTTATGTCTATCACACTGACAATTCTAATGCTTTACTTATGTCTGAACACCTTAGTGGTATTTATAATGTTTACAGTCCAAGTGGTCAACCACATGCGGGTCAAACCACTTCTAAATTCGGCAAATTACAATAAATGATGCCCTAATTGATAAAACAGAGAGAGCCAATAATATCCCTCTTGAACAATTGAAATTGAGTTGTCAGGAGCTCAGTAGTTGGAGGGGGCAAGCATGAAAAAAACCCATGTTCTCAATTCACCCATCACTGGCTACCAATACCATAACTGCCAAGTCTCCCTACGTTTTTGTGCAATACGCAGTGCTGGACAGACCGTCAGATCAAGTGTCGGAACAAGTACTGGAAGGAGTGTCAGATCAAGTGCTGGAAGCATAAATGTAGTGTGTTTTTTCCCTGTAACACCAGAAAAATGTGAATTAGATCTTGGTAATCATAAAACATGATGAATTATACTCAATATAATCATTAAACATGAATTACATGTACCTAGTGTCTATCATACCATTTTATCATGAAATTCTTCAAAACACTCCTTTAAAATATGAAAAACAAATATGTACATGCGGAAAAAGTGCATAATAACCGTCATAAAAGTGATCATATCTCAAGCTGAACACTACCCAATTGTTCGGTATGCAAGTGTAATCTCTCTGAGTTATATCCTCCATGTACTATAACCATATGTTGACTGAGAGGGTTATGTAACGTTAGTTTTAGGTGCACCTAGAGGGATTCAAATATACAATAGGGTAGTACAAATATGATCCAGGTGGATATCGGTGGCCACCCACCTATTCCACTAGCTCAAAGAACAATTTTCATTTTGGGATTTTTCCCTAGTTTTTTGAGTCCTAAACTTCTAGGGCCATTTTGAGGCCCTAAACAACGTTTTTTGGGCATTGCACAGTCACATTTTTGGATTTAGATAAAGTGTGATGACAACATGTATATTCCTCGAATAGTTCTTTCCAATGAGCTATCGTGCACCTAAAACGAAGATCGTATGGAAAAGTTACGACCTCGGGAAGTTGATGTACCCGACTTACCCCATCGAGGCCCACATGAATTTTGGTGCTTCATCTCCTAGGGTTATGTTTTTAGATGTTTATGGTTTTATCATTTATGATTTATGTTTAAAATGCCTTTGGAGCCTCATTGTAACCATATTCTTGCGAATGAGAGTATTTGTCACATATCTTCTCAGAGATAAGCCACCACCATTCAAGCAAGTTTGTTTAAGTCTGCATTTTTATAGTTTCAACATATTCACTTTATTAATAGAAGTCAAATTTTATTGTATCTCTATGTATTTTTATTTCTATACATATGTATTCCATTTCATTCCATTTATAAATCTAGATCAATGTTATCACAATGGTCTGCTCTTTATTTGTTTCTCTGTGCATGTCCCCAGTAAGGTTAGGGTACAAGGAGTTGGCACTCAAAGTGATTGAGCCCTTACAATACCTTGCCAGCCGATCACGACAGCCTCCCATGCCAGAAGAAAAGAGAGATGATGGAGTAGGATATCCTTTTAAACTATTGCTCAAGGAATCCCTCGTGTAACAAAGGAACGAGATGATGGATAACTTTGCATAGATCCTTCAACAGGTACCAACAGGCGATGCATCTTCATCAAGCGGCCACATCGCCCCCTTCAAGGTATAAGTCAATTTTGATATCCCCTTATTTGAAGGCTAGATAGATGTGGATTTTGTAGATAAATGGTTGAATCTACTAGAAGGGTATTTTCCGGTCCATAATTTTTCCAATAGAGAAAATATTACCTTTTAGCTCCGTAAGGTTGTCCCCCATGTCAAGGATTGGTGGGAAATTATTGTGACCAAAGGGCCACTAAGGAATCTACAATATTTTTGGTCTCCCCCACTTTGGATTCATTTAGGGATTTTATTAAGGAGAAATACTACCATGTTAGAAGCTACGATGACCAGTATATGAGATGGACCACATTGCGGCAGGAAAGGGACCAAACAATACCATATTTCACAAATATCTTCCATACATTGCACACCAAGATAGGTATCAAGGAA